>SJYT01017446.1:584009-604333 GCA_006410635.1 Cephalophus harveyi
TTTGAAACAGCTCAACTGGAATTCCATCACCTCCACTAGCTTTGTTCGTAGTGATGCTTTCTAAGACCCACTTGACTTCACATTCCAGGATGTCTGGCTCTAGGTGAGTGATCACACCATCATGATTATCTGGGTCATGAAGATCTTTTTTGTACAGTTCTTCTCTGTATTCTTGCCACCTCTTCTTAATATCTTCTGCTTCAGTTAGGTCCATACCATTTCTGTCCTTTATCGAGCCCATCTTTGCATAAAATGTTCCCTTGGTATCTCTATTCTTTACTTACCACTGTATTTCTAACACTTTTTCCAGTCCTGTAAGAAGTAGCATTGTTGTATTCATAGTTTAATAAACCATGAAATGCCTCTCACCCCATCTCCTTACTCTCTCTTTATCTTTCCACTCATGCAGTCTCTGGCACAAATGGCATACTTAATAAATCCTGGGGAAAAAAGAGACCTGGAACTTCCCAATAGGACTTCTCTAGTGGCTCAGTGGTAAAGAATCTTCCTGCCAATGCAGGAGACATGGATTCGATCCCTGGGTCGGGAAGATTCCATGGAGAAGGAAACGGTAACCCACTCCAGTATTCTTGCCTGGGAAAATCCCATGGACAGAGGAGCCTGGTGGGCTATAGTTCATGGGGTGGCAAAAGAGTTGGACATGACTTAGCAACTAAGCAACAACAATTTCTCAATAATGGTAGTAATATTTATTGAGTGCAAACTATGTGCCAAGTACTGTATAAAATGGTTTTATGTCTCTTCATCTAATGCTTACAACACATGTATCAGCAAAAAGCCTAAAGCAAATTTTTTTTCCAGTATTAGAATCACCTCCTTTGGAATGGGAGCTTGTCTATAAAGCCAGAAAGAACAGTTGAGATGGGTACATTAATTTATTTAAGTGAATATATGTCAGTGTCATTTTTTTTTTAAGGTGCTGACTTGTGTCAGCATAATGAAGCCATAGAGAACCTTGCAATTGGGCAAATGAGTATATTAAGTTAAAAAATTCATCAGGCAATAAACATTTACTGAGCCCTACTATAAAGATATTGGTTGGAGTAGGGGGAAACACAAGATAAAAGATATGAGCTTAGCTGGGGAGAGTTTGATCTAAAACAGGGACATGTCATCAGTAAGCCCTGGAAATCTGTCCATCAGTAGGCTCTCACTCCCTCTATTAATCTCAAGGGGATCACATGAGATCCTCTGCAACTGAGTAGTTTGTAAAGGCACCCTCCAAAAAATTTCAATAGCCAGCCCACAAAAATCTTATAGTGGCAGCTCTAAAACTGAATGCTGTTCTGAAGTCAGGTACCTTTCTAAGGAAGGCAGGAAGCTATGTCGAAACACAATCCCCTTCCACCTTGAGTGTGGGCTGTGCTTGGTGATTTGCTCTCAGAGAATATGGCATGACAGAAGAGGGGTGGGGAGTGACTTTACCATGAAGCAGTCAGGCAAACATACCTCAGCCAGGTGTCCAAGTAAAAATCAACAGCGATATGTCATCTTGATAGAATTTCCCTTGATATGATGTGATGAGAGTGACATTTCACCTCTAAGGCCTTCTTACCAAAAATCCATAGCCCCAGTCTAACTCTGAGAAAAACATCAGACACAAACTGAGGGATGTTCTGCAAAATGCTTGCCAGTACTCCTCAAAACCTTCAAGATGATCAAAGAAAGAAAAGTCTGAGAAACTGTTACAGACCAGAAGAGTTTAAGGAGATATGACACCAAAATATTAGTGGTAATTCTGTAGTTCAAGTGTTCACATATCTTTAGTGAGATGTACTTCTTCAGTGTACTGGTAAAAGTAAAAGCTATAGGGTTAGCTGGCCCTGGGTTTGAATACCAGCTCTCCTTACTTTTTAACTATGAGAACTTGGACCAACTTAAACCCTTTGAGACTCGCTTTACTCCCCTGAAAACAGAAATAAAATCAATAGTTCCAACATCATAGAATTGTCATCATGCTTGAATTAGTTAATGCTTGTGACATTCTCAGTATCAGGTCTGGCACATGTGTGCACGTGTGCTAAGTCACTTCAGTTGTGTCCAACTCTTTGTGACCCCATGGACTGCAGCCTGCCATGCTCCTCTGTCCATGGGATTCTCCAGCAAGAAGAGTGGAGTGCAAATCCCCCCTTTGCTACTCCTGGGGATCTTCCCAACCCAGGGATTGAACCTGCGCCTCTTACGTCCTCTGCACTAGAAGGCAGGTTCCTCACCACTAGTGCCACCTGGGAAGCCCATTTAGGTCTGCACGTAGTAAACAATAACATGAGTTACTATTGAATTCATCTTTATTTACTTTAATGAATAGTATGATGCAGAGATTTAAGTTATATTTTTATTCCTGGTCTTTAACCACTTTGTTCCAGCACTTTCTGAATGATCTATCATTTTCTAGTTGATTGGCAATCACTATCTTCACAAAATAATACATCCGTATTTTTGTTAGAGGCTTTCTATTCTGTTACATTAATTGGCCTACTTATTCTTGTGCAATTAGCACACTACTTTGCAGTATTGTATAGGCTTGTAACATGTTTTATAATTGCAAGTATAAGTACTCTCATTGTATTATTCTTTATTTATATATAGAGAGAAATAAAAATATATTTTTTTTATTTTCTTGGCAACACTGCATGGCATATGGGATCTTTTTCGTTAATAGCTTGTGGGATCTTAGTTCTTTGACCAGGGATTGAGCCTGCACCCCTTGCACTGGAAGCATGGCGTCTCAACCATTGGACAGCTAAAGAAGCCCCTATTCTTTATATTTCTACAGTTGTTCTTATTCAGAATTTATTGAGAAACTTCCATGTGGAGAGCTTTCATAAGTTTAGAGAAAGGGGTACTGGAAGCAGAGAATGTAGTCCCCACACCAAGGTGTAGGGGTGTGTGTGTGTGTGTAGAGAGAGAGGGAGACAAAGAGAGTGATTCTTCCATTAGCCATTAAACGTCTTTCATGAATCTTATTCTCATGCCAGGCACAGTGTTTGGTTCTGGAAATACAGACTGAATAAGGTATGGACTCAGTTCTCAAGAAGCCTTCAGTGTAGGACCATGAACAAGTAAAACCGTGGTTCTAATGTTGAATCACTTTAGAGAGTGCTGTGGGAATACAGAAGGGGGTCATGTCAGTGAGGAAGCAATAGCTAATATGAGTTCTGAAGGATATAAGTGAGGTGGTAAAGCAGAAGGGAAGCGAGGGCAAGAGGCAGGGGGACAGAGTGGAAGGGCCCTGTAAGACAGGGAACAGAATGTGTGAAGGTATGTCAATTTACGGAAAAGGACAATCCTCTCAATGTGACTGGAAGGGATGAGGGCGATCAGGGGAAGGACTGGAGTGTATATGGATATACACCTAGAACAACACCAGGATATTTAAGTTCTAGCTGATGTTCTTTCTTCTCCCTTAAACTCTCAGCACACCTCATTTTACAAAGATCTTATCAGTCCAGATCATCAAGAAAGAGTCATATGATATTTTGTGACCTCTCTTGTTCATTTTTATTTAATTTTTACTCTGGTGCCTTGAAAGCAGCTACTAAGTAGATTTACTTGATAGGTATTCCTCTAGATAATAGGACACAGAAGTGAATAGAACAAAACCCCTACCCTCATGGAGTTTATAGTTTTAGAAAGAGACGATAATAAACAAGCAAATGTATAGTTTGTTAGATGGTGATAAAGGAGTCTATGGAGGGAAGCAGATTAGGGGAGAGGGATAAGTATGTCTATTGAAGTACTTACACTTCTCCACAAAGGTTTTGTGGAGTCAAGTCAAGGCTATGGTTTTTCCAGTAGTTATGTACAGATGTGAGAGTTGGACTGTAAAGAAGGCTGAGTGCCAAAGAATTGATGCTTTTAAACTGTGGTGCTGGAGAAGACTCTTGAGCGCCCCTTGGACTGCAAGGAGATCACACCAGTCAATCCCAAAGGAAATGAAGCCTGAATATTCACTGGGAGGACTGTTGCTAAAGCTGAAGCTCCAATACTTCAGCCACCTGATGTGAAGAGCCAACTCGTTGGAAAAGAACCTGATATTGGAAAGATTGAGGGCAGGAGGAGAAGGGAGTGACAGAGGATAATGGGTGGATGGCATCACTGACTCACTGGACGTGAATTTGAGCAAACTCCAGGAGATAGTAGAGTCCAGGGGGGCCTCATATGCTGCAGTCCATGGGGTCTCAAAGAGTGACTGAACAGCAACCTCCCTACTAGGTTGAGTGTTTTCAAGAGCATAGATTTGTTTTTGTTAATCCCTGTAGCTTATGGTTCAGTGTCTGGAATAAAGCACATGTTAAGATAAAAACAGAAGAGAAGGCAATGGCACCCCACTCCAGTCCTCTTGCCTGGAAACTCCCATGGACGGAGGAGCCTGGTAGGCTGCAGTCCATGGGGTCGCTGAGTCGGACACAACTGAGCGACTTCACTTTCACGCATTGGAGAAGGAAATGGCAGTCCACCCCAGTGTTCTTGCCTGGAGAATCCCAGGGATGGGGGAGCCCAATGGGCTGCCATCTGTGGGGTCGCACAGAGTCGGACACGACTGAAGCGACTTAGCAGCAGCAGCAGCAGCAGTATAGGTTAAACCTGGGAAGAGACCACCTTGTCCAAATCCAATCTCCATCACTAATTAAGTCATGACCTTGGGTAAGGTACCTGCTTGAGTTTCTTTATCTTGAAAATGGAGATATTGATAATACCTTCTTCATAAGTCTGTTGGGAGCATTAAATGAGAATATATTGAAGAACTTAAGAGTCCCCCTAAATAGGTAGCAGTTAATAAATCATAACTGTTATTAAAGAACTGACTGTGATATGAGTATATTCTAACACCACAGACTTTAGGGCAATTAAAATAACTTATTCTTGTTGGAAAAATCTGCTCATGCTAGGTTAGGTCTTCAGATAAAATATCTTCTTAAATTACACTAGCATATTTTTGTAGCCCAAAGGTGTTCTGAGAAGTTTATCCAGAATGTGGAGGTATAGGCAGCTGACAGAGACACTGGTGTTTTTTTGTGAGCCCCAGACCCTGCTTTGCATTCAGCATCTCACCAGAGCTGAGCCTCTCTGCCTAGTTACTAGGTTTGCAAGCATGGCGTTAAAAATTCGATTGTCCAGATTTATTTGGTGATAACACGTTCTGACAGTATTTAGCCTACAGGCCATGTACATTTCCATCATCTCTTCTCAGTAAAGCATTTGCTTGTAGCTATGTCATATGTCTAGAAATATTGCCTTTTCAATTGTCAACAAAGTAAGAGAGAGTCATTTCTTAAATTTGTCTGGGACGTTGTAGTTTGCAAAGCACTCTCCTATCCATTATCATTCAATCCACAAGCAAACACTCCAGAGAGACAAGGCAGGGTGATCATTTCCACTTAGCAGCTATGGAAACAGAGGCTTATAAGGTTAAGCCTCAGCCAAGTTGGCTGAGCTTCTTCTTACTCGTGATTCTTCTCTCTGCCCTACAGCAGGCTCTCCATGAACTCTGGGTTCCCCCCAAATATTCAACATGTCATTGTGGGCCCTTTCTCGACATTTGTTCATTTTTTTTTCAACTTTTCCAATATATCTACCTGTTCAGAGACACAAAATTGACAGTTACACTTTTTTCAGGTCAGGCAAGGCTGATCTCAATCCAGTAGAGCATTACAGCCCTTTGCATCCAGTCCCTCCCAGTTTTGTCACTGGAGTGGACACTCCTGGTTAGAGGACAGAGGCTGAAATTCTAGGTGACTCCAAGCAAGTCCGTAGTTTCCCTAAGTAATAATGGTGATATATGAAGAGGAACTAAAAAGCCTCTTGATGAAAGTGAAAGAGGAGAGTGAAAAAGTTGGCTTAAAGCTCAACATTCAGAAAACGAAGATCATGGCATCCGGTCCCATCACTTCATGGGAAATAGATGGGGAAACAGTGGAAATAGTGTCAGACTTTATTTTTTGGGGCTCCAAAATCACTGCAGATGGTGACTGCAGCCATGAAATTAAAAGACGCTTACTCCTTGAAAGGAAAGTTATGACCAACCTAGATAGCATGTTGAAAAACAGAGACATTACTTCGCTAACAAAGTTCCGTGTAGTCAAGGCTATGTTTTTTCCAGTGGTCATGTATGGATGTGAGAGTTGGACTGTGAAGAAAGCTGAGTGCCGAAGAATTAATGCTTTTGAACTGTGGTGCTGGAGAAGACTCTTGAGAGTCCCTTGGACTGCAAGGAGATCCAACCAGTCCATTCTAAAGGAGATCAGTCCTGGGTGTTCTTTGGAAGGAATGATGCTAAAGCTGAAACTCCAGTACCTGGGCCACCTCATGTGAAGAGTTGACTCACTGGAAAAGACTCTGATGCTGGGAGGGGTTGGGAGCAGGAGGAGAAGGGGATGACAAAGGATGAGATGGCTGGATGGCATCACCGACTCGATGGACATGAGTTTGAGTGAACTCTTGGAGTTGGTGATGGACAGGGAGGCCTGGCATGCTGCAGTTTATGGGGTTGCAAAGAGTCGGACACAACTGAGCAACTGAACTGAACTGACTGATAATCTGTTATCATGACACAATCTCGGCATACTGAGATTCTCCTGGAAAATATACTCTGCTATTTCTCAGGCAGACCAGTAACTTATGTTTTTAATTGGTGGTGTGCAATAGATTCGGAGAAGGCAATGGCACCCCACTCCAGTACTCTTGCCTGGTAAATCCCATGGGCAGAGGAGCCTGGTAGGGTGCAGTCCATGGGGTCACTAAGAGTCGGACACGGCTGAGCGACTTCACTTTTCACTTTCATGCATTGGAGAAGGACATGGCAACCCACTCCAGTGTTCTTGCCTGGAGAATCCCAGGGATGGGGGAGCCTGGCGGGCTGCCGTCTATGGGGTTGCACAGAGTTGGACACGACTGAAGCGACTTAGCAGCAGCAGCAGCAGTGCAATTTATTAAGATAATTTGGTAACTTATTTTGCCAAATAAGGATAATAAACAACTATCATCATAAAACAGCGAATAAGAATAATAAATAGCTATCATCTTTTTCACAACAAAAACATAGGAGAGAGAGAATATCAGAATAAGGAACAGTACATTTAGTTCTATGAAGGACTCACAAATCAACCTTATATCTCTTGTTCTACAGAGGTCTGTGTGAAACACTTCATCAGGCATTTGCTCTGGGACTGGCATTTGGAATCACAGCTCTGGGAGTCATAACACTTTTTGCCCTAGTATCCTTGGCTCGTGCTGTGTTCAGAGCAGGAGAATTCCAGGCCAGAAAGGCATGTGTATGGACTAACAGTAAAGTTTCTCTGTACATCTGAATTGGAGCCAAGACTTGTGAATCATCCTTTCTGGATATTCTATTAAAAGAAGTGAACATGATATAATTAGGTAGCATTTGCAACAGTACGTTTGTTTTTGTAGTGGTTGGGACAACATGTTAATCCCAGAAAATCTTAGCTTGGGAATAATTATGGACTCTGCAGTCAGCAGAAGGAAGCACCTGATTTGATGTCACATGTTATGGTGAACCATGAAATTGTCATTCACTGATGAGATCTTGACTTTCCTCTGTGACCAATACTCATTTTTAAAAACCCTACTGTGAAATTTAGGTAGACATCATAAATGTCATTATAAAGTCAAAAGTATATAACTAAAAGAAGGCAAGGCAATAAGAGAGGGTAATAAAGTTTTCGAGTATCTACTTTGTGCCAGATATATGCAAAGAAACCAAACATCATTCACAATAAACTTGGAAAATTAATCAGCCATCTTTATTATACAAGTGAGGAGATTGAGATGAAGATAGAAAACTTAAATAAGGTCATGTAGCTGGAAAGTGGCAGAGTTCAAATCTATTTGATTCCAAAACCATACTCTCTACATAATACTACCAGAGAAAACAGAACCAAGACCTGGAGTTCTGACATCTTTTAGCATGGTGAAATGTAAACAATGAAATTAAAAATACTCACTGGTTAAAACTAGAGGGAAACTTCTTGGACTTAACAAAGAGCATCTATTAAAAATCTACTTATAGCATCATACTTAATCCTGAAAAAATTGAATGTTAGAAGATTGCTTCCTAGGACTGAGAACAAGACAAGGAATTTTATTCTCACCACTTCTATTAAACAGTTCATTGGAAGTCCTTGCTAGTGCAATAAGGCAAGAAAAATAAACAAAAGGCTGACATATTAGAAAGGAAGAGATAAAACTGTTTTTATTTGTAGATTAATAAAATTAGAGAATCTTCAAGGATCTACAACAAAAATCTACTACAACTAATAAATGAATTTAGCAAGGCCAAAGACTACAAAGTCACTATAAAAAATTAATTATGTTTCTATATAGCAGAAATGAACCAGTGGAAAATGAAATAAAAAAACCAATGCCATTTATAATAATGCTGAAAATGTTGAAATACTAACAGATAAATTTAAAATAATATGTTAATGGCCTATACACTGAAAAGTATAAAACATTTGTTGGGAAAATTAAAGAAAACCTAAATAGACAAAGAGATATACTGTGTTCATGAGTTGGAAGACTCAGTGTTGTTAAAATGTCAATTTTCCTCAAATTGATCTATGAACTCAATGAAATACCAATCAAAGTACTTGTAGGCTCTATTTTTTTTTTTTTTTTTGGCTAGAATTTGACAAGTTGGTTTCAAAATCTATGTGAACATGCAAATGTCCAAGAATAAACAAAATAATTTTGGAAAAAAAGAACCAAATTGGAAGATTTAAATTACCTGATTTCAAGATGTAAATTTAAATCTATATTAATCAAGACAATATGGTATTGGCATAAGGACAGACACACAGTTCCATGAAATAGAATAGAGTTTCGAGAAATAGACCTACACATATTTGGTAAAATTATCTTTTAACAAAGGTACTAAGGTAATTCAATGGAGAAAAGATAATCTTTTCAATAAATGATGCTGGAACGACCAGATATCCAAAGAAGGGGGACCACTCCCCCCAAAACTTTGACCTTCACCTCACATCACATGCAAAAATAAACTCTAACTGAATCATAGACTTAAATGTAAATAATAAAAATATAAGAAAAAATCCTATGGCCCTAAGGTAGGCAAAAATCTTAAGATTTTTGGCATCCAGAGAGGATGCCAAAACCCAAAGCATACAAGAAAAAAATGGATGAACTGAACTTTATCAAATTTAAAACTACTATTCATCAAAAACACTGTTAAGAAAAGTTGAAAGGAAATCTGTAGACTGGGGTAAAATATTCACAATACATATATACAATGAAAGACTTGTATACAGAATATATAAAGGATATCTACAACTTTTCAAATGGGCACTTCACCAAAAAAGTTATATACAAATAACCAATGAGAATATGAAAATATGTTTACCATCATTAGTAAGAAGGGAAATACAGATTAAGACCACAAGATGATATCACCATGCATCCATTAGAATGGCTAAAATTAAGAAGATTATGGTCCCAAGTGTTGGTGAGGATGAGCAACTGAAACTGTCATTCTTTGTTGGTGAAAAAGTAAAATGTTACAACAACTTTGAAAACAGTTGACTGTGTCTTATAAAAGTAAACATACACTTACGTTATGATCCAGCAACCCTATTTCTAGGTCTTCACTCAACAGAATGTCTACACAAATATCTATACATAGAAACTTATAGCAGCTTTATTTATAATTGCCCAAAACTGAAAATAACCCCAAAGTTCATCAGTTGATGAAATAAACCGATAAGCAAATTGTGTGATCCACCAATGCAATGGAATATTCCTCAATAATAATAATAAAAGGATCTACTCATACATGCAACATGGGTGAATCTCAAAAACATTCTGAGTGAGAGAATACTTATATGTGAGTAAGTTCTGTATAATTCAATTTATATGAAATTGTAGAACAGGCAAAACTAATCTATAGGGATGAGAAACAAAAAAAAAGCGTTTTCTTGGGTCAAGGGTGGAAGGATTGACTGGAAAGGGACAAAGATAGAAATGTTCTATATTTTGATTGGGGTAGTGATTACATGATGTCACTATGCATGTTTGTCAAAATTCTTTGAAGTTAAAATATTTATTGCATGTACACTACAGATCAATAATGGATATAAAAAGTAAAAATATAAATTGGTTTTTGGAATTGAAACTTTTTATTAAGTCCTAAGTGTGACTTTGTGCCAGATACTGTATAAAAAAGATTGCCCAGATGCTGTCTCAGGTTGTAAGCAAGTGCTCTTTATTTGGAAATGATGGCCTGCCCAGGCAAGTAAATAGAGGAGAAGTATCAAACCAAATAGAAGCATTTGCTCCAATATTTGATTTTTATTACTAGAGGACAACTTACAATCTTAAATATACCAGAAGCAATAGGTTTTGGAGGCAGAAGACAAGAGTAAAGTCATAGAGATGCCTGTGGAGGAAAAAGGCGAGGCCACAGGAATCCCAACCAGTGCTGTAGGAAAGTCATTAGATGCCCCCATCACTTCAGTCATGGGAAAATTCCTGAAAGGGCAGATTGAAAGATACGTAGAGAGGACATTCACACTCTGACAGCCTGGCGTTCAGAGTGGATCACAGTAGGCTTTCTCTCACCTGGGAAAGTAAAAATAGAAACATTGTATGATGGATGGACCTACTTGCAGGCATCTGTCCTAAAGAAATATTTGCATGTGTGTAATGTGGTGTTGGAGAAGACTGTTGAGAGTCCCTTGGACTGCATGGAGCTCCAACCAGTCCATTCTGAAGGAGGTCAGCCCTGGGATTTCTTTGGAAGAAATGATGCTGAAGCTGAAACTCCAATACTTTGGCCACCTCATGCGAAGAGTTGACTCATTGGAAAAGACTCTGATGCTGGGAGGGGTTGGGGGCAGGAGGAGAAGGGGACGACAGAGGATGAGATGGCTGGATGGCATCACCGACTCGATGGACGTGAGTCTGAGTGAACTCCGGGAGTTGGTGATGGACAGGGAGGCCTGGCGTGCTGCGATTCATGGGGTCGCAAAGAGTCGGACAAGACTGAGTGACTGAACTGAACTGAAGCTGCATGAATGGGAACACTTGTGGAAGCCTTGTTTATAGAAGATAAAAACGGTAACAACTTAAATGGGGAATGAGATAATAAAGTAAGGCACCTCTACTCCACAGCAGACCTTGTCGCCTGTGTTGTCACGTCCAACTCTTTGTTACCCCTTGGACTGTGGCCCACCAGCCTGCTCTGTCCATAGGATTTTTCAGGCAAGAATACCGGAATGGGTTGACCATTTCCTCCTGCGGGGATCTTCCTGACCCATGGATCGAGCCCACGTCTCCTGCATTGCCAGGCAGATTCTTTACCACTAAGCCACTCTTTACCATAGAAGACCACTCTTTCTGTGAAGCGAAGCGAAAGTCACTCAGTCGTGTCCGACTCTTTGCGACCCCATGGACTATGCAGTCCACAGAACTCTCCAGGCCAGAATATTGGAGTGGGTAGCCTTTCCCTTCTCCAGGGGATCTTCCCAACCCAGGGATCAAACCCAGGTCTCCCGCATTGCAGGCGGATTCTTTACCAGCTACGCCACCAGGGAAGCCCACTCTATCTGTAGAACCTGGGATTTATGATGCTTCTGTTATACCCACAGACTTTCAACTGCTAGCACCTGCCCCAGTTGTCTAAGGACTTTGGCCACCAGAGCACTCTCTGCCCAGGTGCATGACAAGTCAAAAGTATGGAGAAATTAATCCCTATCTGAAAACAGCCCTCAACCAATAGTAAACAGGAAAGTGAAAGTGAAAGAAAGTCGCTCAGTCATGTCCGACTCTCTGCGACCCTGTGGACTGTAGCCCAGCAGGCTCCTCCGTCCATGGGATCTCCAGGCAAGAATACTGGAGTGGGTTGCCATTTCCTTCTCCAGGGGATCTTCCCAACCCAGGGATCAAACCCAGGTCTCCCGCATTGCAGGCGGATTCTTTACCAGCTACGCCACCAGGGAAGCCCACTCTATCTGTAGAACCTGGGATTTATGATGCTTCTGTTATACCCACAGACTTTCAACTGCTAGCACCTGCCCCAGTTGTCTAAGGACTTTGGCCACCAGAGCACTCTCTGCCCAGGTGCATGACAAGTCAAAAGTATGGAGAAATTAATCCCTATCTGAAAACAGCCCTCAACCAATAGTAAACAGGAAAGTGAAAGTGAAAGAAAGTCGCTCAGTCATGTCTGACTCTCTGCGACCCTGTGGACTGTAGCCCAGCAGGCTCCTCCGTCCATGGGATCTCCAGGCAAGAATACTGGAGTGGGTTGCCATTTCCTTCTCCAGGGGATCTTCCCAACCCAGGGATCAAACCCAGGTCTCTCGCATTGCAGGCAGATGCTTTAACCTCTGAGCTACCAGGGAAGTAGCTAGTAGATGGGAGGTGATAGATAAATGCTCCAGCTCTCTTTGGTTAGAGGGTTCCACATCCAGGTCATACACCAATTCCCAGAGTTCCCCCTGGATTTGAACTCTGATTACCTACAGTGATCACTTGTTTGATAAAACACTTTTCATTGGCTTCTTTCCCTTCCTTGTCTCACTTCTCTATCCCTCTACCGCTATTTTCGGAGATCGCCTCACATAAAGTACTTGTTTCAGGGTCTCATTTTGAACACACGTTGAAAGAACGAAACATAACAATAAATAGATAATTATGAAAAGATATCCAAAACATATTGTTAAGTGAGAAAGCATGTCATAAAGACTAGATGTGTAGTATAATAGCACATACTTTAAAATTTTTTTTTAATTTCTTATTTTATTTCATTATTGGGTCTTCTGGGTCTTCATTGCTACATGGGCTTTTCTCTAGTTGAGGAGAGCCAGAGCTACTCTCCAGTTGCCGTGTTCCAGCTTTTTATTGCAGTGGCATCTCTTGTTGTGGAGCACGGGCTCCAGGTGTGAGCTTCAGTAGTTGCAGCACGTGGGCTCAGCAGTTGCAGCTCCCGGGCTTTAGAACACAGGCTCAATAGTTGGGGTGCACGGGCTTAGCTGCTCCTTGGCACGTGGGATCTTCCAGATCAGAGACTGAATCTTCGTCTTCTGCATTGGCAGGCAGATTCTTTACCACTGAGCCAGCAGGGAAGCCTAGCATGTATTTTTAAAACACACAAAAATAAAACCATATATTTCTAATTGTGTGTGTGTGTGTGTAAATGTCCATAAAGTAGTCTAGTTGGCATGCACACTTAACTGAGAATAGTGGTGACCTCCGAGGAGAGTAGGACTAGACGACAGGGTTAAGGGAGAATTTTCTTAAATAGAAAACTGAAAAGTTTAAAACAAGCATCTATTTGTGAATTGTTTGTGTTTTTTAAAATAAGATAAAAAATACTTCATAATGTGATGGATGAATTCATTTCACTTCAGCTTAAGAACCAACTCTGGGCACTGGGGATGTGGAGAAAAATAGGAACATAGTCTCTGCCCTTAGGGAGCTCCCAGAGCATCAGACAAGTAAACATCTGTAACGCTGTGTGATAAGCGCCATGATGGAAATAAGCAGAGGGGCTATGGGAAGCCAGTGGGGCCCAGTCAGCTATCTCTAGAAGAAAACACCATTCCTGCCTTACCTCCCCTGTGGAGAGTTAGGTACACGTCGACCGAAATGACTAGGGTCCAGTCAGCACAGCTGAAAGTGGAACAATTAAGAATTAAGCAAATCAAGTGCTTGCCACCCAGTCAGAATAAAGATGGTTTTAATAGAAGACTTGTGACATCCCTGGAGGGGTGTCGTGTAGGGAGAATTTCAGTGTTTCCAGCACCACCAGGAATCTCCAGTCAGACAATTACCTTGGTGAAAGGACCTTGGGCCTTAGAGGGCCACCAGCCAGAGGTCCTACCAGCCTCCCCTCCACACCTCCACCCTGTGCCCTGAGACCGTGCCCACTGAGCGACCTTCTGCCAATGATTTAGTTTCCTGTGGAACATTGCCTAGAGGAAGAAAATGTACTGACATGAGGAGGCAACTGTTACATTTGAGTTGTCAGTTACATTTTTTACTGAAAGATCGTCCTATGGGGTCACACAGAGTCGGACATGACTGAAGTGACTTAGCAGCCGTAGCAGCAGTCAAGTGGCCTATTTCTTGCCTCTGGGTCTTTATTATGGGGCCCCTTAGCCTAGTGGTTCTAAGCTTGCTGCACACACATTAAAATCTCCTGGGAAGCTTTTAAAAATACTGATACCCAGGCCAGATCCCATATTGGTTAAATGAGAGTGAACACCAGGCAGTGGTAAGCTGCCACGTGCCTTAGGAGGCTCTCTTCCCAGATCCACCTTCAGCAAACTCATTTTGGTAGCTTGAAACCAACCATGGTGGAAGTTTTTATACCATGAAAGTGGGTTAAAAAATCACTTTTTTCCCCTCTTCCTTTCTTAAGACCTGAATGGTAAACATACCACCACACCACTGAAGCCAGGCATCAGTAATTTTTAAAGATCCTCAGATGATTCCAATTTGCAGCAAGACTTGGAAATCAGTCTTAGTTTTTGCCTACACAGTGCTCATTGTGGTTCTTGAAGAATTTGGTTTCACCTGCTATTCTAGGAATGGGTATTTAAGGCTGCAGCTCTCTTTCTAACCTGGGACCACTGCTTTAAGGGATTTTGTTGTTGTATAGTCGCTAAGTCGTGTCTGACTCTTTGCAACCCACCAGACTCCTCTGTCCATAGGATTTCCCTGGCAAGAATACTGGAGTGGGCTGCCATTTTCTTCTCCATGGAATCTTCCTGAACCAGGGATCAAACCTGCATCTCCTGCATTGCAAGTGGATTCTTTACTGTTGAGCCATCAGGAAAGCTCAGTTAAGGGCTTTTAGGGAGAACAACTTTTATTCTATTCTGGAGGCTGATCTCTGCAACTTGATATCTTGGGAGTGGGAAGGTGAAAGTTTTGTACAAGACTCATTGTTGTTCTTTTAGTGGAAAGTATCTTTGTCACATTTGGAGTCCAAGCTGAAAATGAATCCATAGGATATTTCCTATACAACATTATGAAATATGCTTTATTTTATTGTATGTCCAGTGCATGTGAGTTATACTTTCATTTATTGATTTAAGAAGTCAAAATGACCAAAGGCACCTACAACTGTTAAACACTGCAATTTTATCACATAGTTTAAAACTTTTTAATAAAACTAATTTTAAGAGAAAATGTTCATCACTTAGTAACCTGGGAAGGAGAAAATTGTTGGACATTGCCTGGTTCTCTTGGCCAAGGACATGAGTCAGGGGTAAGGTATGGTCCTCAGGTTTGGAGTTGGGATGAACATTTCACCTCAGGCCTAAAAGATGGAGAGGGGTAAGCTAAGTCACTTCAGTCATGTCCGACTCTGTGTGATCACATAGACGGCAGCCCACCAGGCTCCGCCGTCCCTGGGATTCTCCAGGCAAGAACACTGGAGTGGCTTGCCATTTCCTTCTCCAATGCATGAAAGTGAAAAGTGAAAGGGAAGTCGCTCAGTCGTATCCGACTCTTAGCGACCCCATGGACTGCAGCCTACCAGGCTCCTCTGTCCATGGGATTTTCCAGGCAAGAGGACTGGAGTGGGGTGCCATTGCTTTATCCGGGAGAGGGGTAAGATGAGGCCAAAGTTCTCAGATTCGTGCAAAGGGAGCAGGAGCTCTCTTGGGGTTTAAGCTATGTTGTTGACTTGAGTGGGAGCCTGGCTCTGGGGGAAAAAGGCCCAAGGCTTCAGGGGGCCTGGACAACACTTGAACTTGGATTTGTCTGGCCTTACCTAGTCCCAGCTTCTTACCATGCCCATTTCTTTGAAAAGCCCTGGAAATGGAGACACCAGGGGAAAAAAATTGATCAGTAACCAAAACATAGAAGTGGGAAGGAAGCTACCTGATTGAGCGGGTCATCTATGTTAGGCACTGTGCTTGGTCTTTCATATGTTAATACATGGCTCTATTTAATGCTCTCAGTATCTCTTTGAAGTAGATATTATTTTCTACTTCAAAACAGATGAAGAAACTAAAGCTCAAAAATGTTAACTGCCCAAAGTCGCATAGCCTCCTCAGACAACTCATGAGGGGAGCCAGTTCTTGGAAGAAAGGGAAGATCACCTCCCACTTCCTGCACATTCTATTCCTGCTTATGCATTCTGGTGTCCTGCTTGCTTTTTTAGGCGTTAAGTGCTATCCTGCTGAGTCACTTCCGACTTCTTGTTCATCATGCTCAGCTCCTGAAAATGGAATGGGATGGAAAGGGCTGGATATTGTACTGTCTGGTGATGCGTTTAAGGGGAACTGAGTGTCCGTCAGGCCAGCTCCCCACGGATGGAATGCTGGGGACGTGAACTGAGCAGTGCCTAAAGTATGTTTCTCATCTGATGCATAGGACACTTTGCCTTGGATTGTAATGCTAATAATAACCACTCCTCTTAGTGCCACCCATGAGGAGCCAGGCAAGCCCTGGGCTTGTGCTTTCCATGACTGTCTATTTGAATCATCACAACAGTTGGAGAAGTCAGGGATCCTCTGTATTTTATGGACAAGGAAATTCAGACTAAGACAGGTTTAGGGAATTTGCCCTAGATCATACAGCTAGTAGGTGGCAGAGCAGCAGGGATTCAAATCCATAATCTAGATCTCTGCTGTTTCATAAGATAACCACCAGCCACATGAGGCTGTGTGTGTGCGCTCAGTTACTCAGTCGTGTCCAACTCTTTGAGACCCCATGGACTGCAGCCTGCCATGCTCCTCTGTCCCTGGGATTCTCCAGCAAGAATAGTGGAGTACGTTGCCCTTTCCAGGGGATCTTCCCAATGCAGGGATCAAACCCGCGTCTCCTGCATTGGCAGGCAAATTCTTCATCACTGCGCCACCTGGGAAGCCCCACATGAGGCTATAGAGCACTTGAAATGTGAGCAGTATGACAGAAGAAATTGAATTTTTAATTCAGTTGAGATGTGCTATGCAAAATATGTACCAGATTTCAAAGACTTAGTATCTATATCAATATCTATATATACACTATCTTTTTTTACATTGATTATATATTTAACATGACAAATTTTGCATATGTTAGATAAAAATATTAAATTACAAATAGAATTAGTTTTTTTAACTTGTTAAAAATTAATTGTTATTGGAGTATAGTTGTTTTACAATGTTGTGCTAGTTTCTACTGTATAGCAAAGTGAATGAGCTATACATATTATACACCCCCTTTTTTTGGATTTCCTTCCCATTTAAGTCATCACAGAGCACTGTCTTGTTAATGTGACTACTAGAACATTAAAAAATTTTTATGTTACTCTTATTATATTTCTACTGGACCTAAATGAGCTGACCTAAATGACCTAATGGTCACTAGACTAGTGATTTCCCAATACTTTCGATAAATTTTTGGAGCACAAATCTCCAATTTACATACTTTTATTTATAGATAATATACATGAACACTACTCTGTATATTATGTACATTATAAAACACTGACCAAATGGATGCTTTAAAAAGATGAAATAAAAAAGAGCAGAAATAGAAGTTGTACTAATTTCTTTCTGGAGCCCAGAAAGTGGTGCATTTTGTGCACCACTTACAGTCTGCACACGTCATTTTGGAAAGTCTTGCATCAGACACTGAGAGCTCCTTCCTGAAAGAGACTATTAATTTGCATCTCCCTGGGGTTCCCTGGTTGCTCAAACAGTGGGTCGGGAAGAAAATGGAATGGCTACCCAGTCCAGTATTCTTGCCTGGAGAATCCCATTGACACAGAAGACAAGGGGGCTACAGTCCGTGGGGTCACAAAGAGTCAGACACGACTGAATGATTAACACTTTACTTTTTATTTTTGTATTGTTGAACCTAGTACAATACCTAGATATAGTTGGTGTTCAGTAAATATTTGTGGCAGGAATAAATAGCTCTTTATATGCAATAACTTTCTGGTGGTTTGGATGTATTTCTTTATTTCACATGCATTGAGCCCTTTCTAGATGCCAGGTGCTATACTAGAGAGTGAAAAGTAAACAAAGTTTCAGTCAGTCAGTCAGTTCAGTCCCTCCGTCATGTCCGACTCTGCGACCCCATGAATTGCAGCACGCCAGGCCTCCCTGTCAATCACCAACTCCCGGAGTTCACCCAAACTCATGTTCATCGAGTCGGTGATGCCATCCAGCCATCTCATCCTCTGTCGTCCCCTTCTCCTCCTGCCCCCAATCCCTCCCAGCATCAGAGTCTTTTCCAGTGAGTCAACTCTTCACATGAGGTGGCCAAAGTACTGGAGTTTCAGCTTTAGCATCAGCCCTTCCACTGAACACCCAGGACTAGTCTCCTTTAGGATGAACAGGTTGGATCTCCTTGCAGTCCAAGGGACTCTCAAGAGTCTTCTCCAGCATCACAGTTGAAAGGCATCAATTCTTCGGCGCTCAGCTTTCTTCACAGTCCAACTCTCACATCCATACATGACCACTGGAAAAACCATAGCCTTGACTAAATGGACATTTGTTGGCAAAGTAATGTCTCTGCTTTTTAATATGCAGAGTATATTTTCCAGGAGAATCTCAGTATGCCTAGATTGTGTCATGATAACAGATTATGAGTCAGTTCAGTTCAGTTGCTCAGTTGTGTCTGACTCTTTGCGACCCCATGAACTGCAGCATGCCAGGCCTCCCTTTCCATCACCAACTCCCAGAGTTCACTCAAACTCACGTCCATCGAGTTGGTGATGCCATCCAGCCATCTCATCCTCGGTTGTCCCCTTTTCCTCCTGCCCCCAATCCCTCCAAGCATCAGAGTTTTTTCCAATGAGTCAACTCTTCTCATGAGGTGGCCAAAGTACTGAAGTTTCAGCATCATTCCTTCCAAAGAACACCCAGGACTGGTCTCCTTTAGAATGGACTGGTTGGATCTCCTTGCAGTCCAAGGGACTCTCAAGAGTCTTCTCCAACACCTTAAGAAAACTCAAAAAAAAAAAAAAAAGAATACAGCCCCTTTGCTCTAGGCCAGTGCTTCTCAAACTTTAGTGCATGTAAGAATCACCTGAAGGGCTTATTAAACAGATCCCTGCCACCCCCACACCCCGAGATTCTGATGGAAAGAGAATGAACATATGTTGTCAGGAACTTTAAAGTTAGTTAAATTGCCTAAATCATACAGCTAGTGAATAGCAGAGCTTGGATTGGCACCCACTTCTGCTCTCAGATGTGCGTACCAATCTTTACTGCCTTCACCTTTTAGACACGGCTCAAGGAACCAGACTCAAGGAACACTGAGTGGAACAGAGAAGCTTCCTGTCCTGGTCAAACTCAGTAAACAATGAAAATGAAAAGAGTTCTCAAAATAAATAAACAGTTCTCAGTGCTATGAGGGATGTAGTGCCATGGAAATATTTAACAGAAACACGTATTCTACCATAGGGTTAGGGAAATCTTTTCAGAAAGAGAAGTGAAGACCAGAAGTATTAGTTAGAATGGGAGTGGGGAGTGTTTGGAGCTGATGATATGCATGGAGGCAGCAAACCATATGAGAAACTGAAAGAAATGCAGAATGTCTGGAGTATATAAGGCTGTGAAGGGAGGCGGGCTGGGCTATTTAGACTTATTGACTTTTTCAAGGATAGGGGTGTGGTCAGACTGGTGTTTTTAAAAGATTGCAATGCTCTCAGTGGATGATGGATTAGAGAGGGCTTCCCTGGTGGCTCAGAGGTTAAAGCGTCTGCCTCTAATGCAGGAGACCTGGGTTCGATCCCTGGGTTGGGAAGATCCCCTGGAGAAGGAAATGGCAACCCACTCCAGGATTCCTGCCTGGAGAATCCCATGGACGGAGGATCCTGATGGGCTACAGTCCATGGGGTTGCAAAGAGTCGGACACGACTGAGCCACTTAACTAACTTAACCATACTCACAGAAAACTAGTCAATCTAATCACACTAGGACCACAGCCTTGTCTAACTCAATGAAACTAAGCCATGCCTGCGGGACAACCCAAGATGGGCAGGTCATGGTGGAGAGGTCTGACAGAATGTGGTCCACTGGAGAAGGGAATGGCAAACCACTTCAGTATTCTTGCCTTGAGAACCCCATTAACAGTATGAAAAGGCAAAATGATAGGATACTGAAAGAGGAACTCCTCAAGTCAGTAGGTGCCCAATATGCTACTGGAGATCAGTGGAGAAATAACTCCAGAAAGAATGAAGGGATGGAGCCAAAGCAAAAACCCAGCTGTGGATGTGACTGGTGATAGAAGCAAGGTCCGATGCTGTAAAGAGCAATATTGCATAGGAACCTGGAATGTCAGGTCCATGAATCAAGGCAAATTGGAAGTGGTCAAAC
>SJYT01017451.1:0-13611 GCA_006410635.1 Cephalophus harveyi
TGACCATCTGGTGATGTCCATGTGTAGAGTCTTCTCTTGTGTTGTTGGAAGAGGGTGTTTGCTATGACCAGTGCATTTTCTTGGCAAAACTCTATTAGTCTTTGCCCTGCTTCATTCCGCATTCCAAGGCCAAATTTGCCTGTTACTCCAGGTGTTTCTTGACTTCCTACTTTAGCATTCCAGTCCCCTATAATGAAAAGGACATCTTTTTTGGGTGTTAGTTCTAAAAGGTCTTGTAGATCTTCATAGAAACATTCAACTTCAGCTTCTTCAGTGTTACTGACTGGGGCATAGTCTTGGATTACCATGATACTGAATGGTTTGCCTTGGAAACAAGCAGATCATTTTTGAGATTGCATCCAAGTACTGCATTTTGTAGTCTTTTGTTGACCATGATGGCTACTCCATTTCTTCTAAGAGATTCTTGCCCACAGTAGTAGATATAATGGTCATCTGAGTTAAACTCACCCATTCCAGTCCATTTTAGTTCACTGATTCCTAGAATGTTGATGTTCACTCTTGCCATCTCTTGCTTGACCACTTCCAATCTGCCTTGATTCATGGACCTGACATTCCAGGTTCCTATGCAATATTGCTCTTTACAGCATCGGACCTTGCTTCTACCACCAGTCACATCCACAGCTGGGTATTGTTTTTGCTTTGGCTCCGTCCCTTCATTCTTTCTGCAGTTATTTCTCTACTTATCTCCAGAAGTATATTGGGCACCTACCGACCTGGGGAGTTCCTCTTTCAGTATCCTATCATTTTGCCTTTTCTTTCTGTTCATGGGGTTCTCAAGGCATAAAGACAAATAACCTGGTGTAAAAAATATAAATAGGAAATAGAGAAACTAAAATTAACAAGTTATATTGGAAAATTTTGTCATGACAAGATTAGAGACATTATTGGAAAATGTGTGGTAAATAGATATTTTTTAAAACTTTTGGAAAGTGTGTTAACTTTTTGGAGGTCAATTTGGACAAGTTTATCAAAATTTTAAATGCTTAACCCAGCTTTTTCCACTTTTAAAAATTTCTGGAAGATATACTCAAATAGGCATGTATGTATGCATACATACGCACAATTGTTTGTGGAAGGGAACATGAAAGAAAATTAAGTGTCAATGAACTGGGGACTAGTTAAATAAGTCATGATAAATCAATGCAATATTTTATTTTGTTGCCAAGAGAAAGAATAGGTAATCTTGTATGTATTTTCAGAAAAGGTAATAAAAACAATTTAGGTGGAAGACAAAAACAAATAATTAATGTTGCATGATCCATTTTAGTAGAAATATGTTTACATATATATTGTCAACAGTGGGAGATTCAACATTTTTACTTTATTCATGACCCTGTTTATGACATATTTGTTTATAAAAACTGAGAGTAACTTCAATTTTAAAAACTCTTTAAATTGTTTTAAAGACTATAAGATCTAGCAACACACTGGTCTTCATTCAAATCCCATTTCCCACACAGATTCTCTATGAAATCTTGGACAAATTACTTACTTCTAAGCTTCTTTGGAGTTTGGAGGAGTTTGGGGGAGGAGGAAATGTAAAAATATATTTAAAGTGCTTATCCTAGATCCTGACATAAAGTATTCAAAAAATGATAGCTGTTATTATACTGTTATCACCACTTCCATGATGCTGCTATAAAATCTAAGGATAGCAATATTATTTCAAGTTTGCTATAAGCAAATAAATGAACAGAGGAACTCAAATTATAATTGCAGTTAATATTTTGAGACACTAAACAATATCTGTATTGTTTATAGGATAGTTTCTTAACTAAGCTTATTTCTAATGAGTTTCTCTCCATATTCTTAACAGATTTGAGGTAGACTTTATAAAATCATTAAATTTTAAAATAATTATCCATTATCTAGGGAACTGAAATAGGAAAACTAAAGAATTATGACAACAAAAGTTTTCATTTCTTTCACACTGAACTTGTCTAAATTTGCTATGTGCTCAGCTGTTCAGTTGTGTCTGACTTTTTGTGACTTCATGGGATTTTCCAGGCAAGAATACTGGAGTGAGTTGTCATTTCCTTCTCTAAATTTGCTATAAAGAAATATAAATCACTGTATAATGGCCAACTCTGTTATACTTTTGGATGAGTTGGAACAACTGAAGTAGGCACTAGCTACATTGGCACACAAAGAAACAAAGCAAGATTCTCTTTCAACATCTATATCTAAGATGCTACTTATTAAAATTGTTGAAGATAATTTCTACAAAAAGGAAATTAGTATGCATTTTCTATGCCTCTTGTTACAAAAACTGATCAATCCCTAACTGCACAAACACCCTAACCAGAATTTTGGAGAAATTACAAATTTTTCTCATTTGGAATTTTAAAGTTTAAGAAATTTTTGGCAAAATAAACAAGGGAATGGCTACCCACTCCAGTATTCTTGGACTTCCCTGGTGGCCCAGACAGTAAAGAATTCACCTGCAATTCAGGAGACATGGGCTCAATCCTTGGGTTGGAAGATCCCTTGGAGAAGGTAACATCTACTCACTCCAGTATTCTTGCCTGGAGAATTCCATGGACAGAAGAGCATGGAGGGCTAGAGTCTATGGGATTGCAAAGAGTCGACATGACTGAGCAACTAACACTTTCACTTTGGCAAAACACTTTCCCTGATGGAGAAAAGCTGTTTAAATTCCATCCCTGTCCCATTATGCTGCTAAAATACCTATGAATTTCAAGTGCAATATAATTGGCATTATAATAAACGATCTAGCAAAGTGTTATGGAACAGTAAAGAACACAGAGATATTATGTTCCATTGTTACTATGAATAGAACCACTCAGACACCAATTAACATCCCATTGGTATGATTACTTGTTATTGTTCTTGTTGCTCCAATCAAACTCACATGTTTTTAGTTCATATTTTGATTCAAAAAGTTACGCTATAAAAGATTTACCATGAATGGAAATAAATGTGAAATACACAAAGCTAATCAAGTTTATAACCAGTGAGAATAATAGGAAAAGAAAATTAAACTGCTTTGCTTCAAGCAAAATCTTTTAGGAAGCATTTGTTGAATAAACGTTAAAGAAAGTTTTTACATGTTTCCTTACACAACTGATACTTGGCTTATATTTTTCATATATATTTCCTTTAATTTTTAATATATACCAACTACTGTCTTCATATTGTCTTAATATTGTGTGTTGGTGGTTGGAGGGAGGGAAGAAATATATTTACCAAATATTTAAATAGCGCTCTTAATGTTTAAAGCATATAGTGATAAGATAATACCACTTATCAGTGGTAAATAAGTTTCAAAAACAAGCAAAGTGACAATTTATGCGTAACACAAAGAAACACTGAAAATTTTGGTGGCATAGTAACATTAAATAAACAATGTCTTGATATTCATGACATTATAATGATTTAATCTAAAGAGCTATGTCTTTTAAAGATATTCTTTTTAATATATCTCTGCTATTCCCTACATTCTAAAATATGAAGTAGGAATTATTTTCTATGCAAGTATTTCAATCCTTTTGGAACTGGATTTGAACTTTGAAATGCATCCGTGATGATTTATTGATTACCTTTAAATCCTAAGTAAAAAAAAAAAAAAAGGTGATTGAGTGAAAGTTTGTCTCCAGTAATAATTTTTTGGTACCCCAGCTGACAAGTTTACACATTTCAGCTTTTAGAATGTTTGCTGGCATCCCCAGGATGCCTCTCCAGAGTGAAGGAGAGTTTAGACTGACTCTAGGGTATTAGCACATGATGAAGGTAATATGTTTCCTGAGCTGAAGCTCACAAACAAAGCAGTTAAATCCCCATCACAAATGGCCAAATCGGGACTCGTTACACTTTTCATAGGCCTGGATCTTTTTGTTTCTGAGTCTCTTAAACATTTATATAGGGCAATGAAATTTTCACAGAATCTGAGCCAGTTCTTTTAATGAAGAATGAGATACATTGCTTTGAAAGGTACAGTTTTCTTCTAAAAGTAGGAATATAATTTGAGGAGTAAACAACGAAAGGAGGAATAAGAACTGACACTGCCTCCTCTGCTCCTGGTTAGAGCAGGGACTTTCCTCTTGAAACGCTGCTTATTTTGCCAAAGTTTTCATTTACTTATCAATTTTACATACTAAAGCCTACTATACGCAGGCTTTGTGTGAGGAGTTGAGATAAGAAAGTGAGTATGACATGATATCAACTTACAAGGAGTTTAGCCTAACAGAAGAGAATAAATACAAGCATTGTTAATAACAATATTACAAATATTGCCATAAGATCCTATTGTAGATATTGTTATAAAACAGTGTGATAAGATCTCTAAAAATAAGTAAAATGTACCTAACACTGTGGGAAGAGAGATAAATGGGCTGTTCAGAGAGTATTTAGATTGGGATGAATGGGAAGGTTGTGACAGAAGGAGGTGAGAATGTCCAGGTATAAAAGATGAGCATTTTTCTGAAATTGGTTTTAAAATTTGACATACTACGTGCAGCAAACATAATTTTCTAAGTAGGTGTTAATGCTATGACCTTTCCTATCTAACTTCCAACTTCCTAGGTCAAAGGCATACCTCTAAATGGGAAAAGAAATACCTACAGAAACATCAAAACAAGGATGTTAAACTTTTAATAAATTAAAAATAAATAATTAAAAATTGTAGATATATATCCATTATATATCATCTTTATAGATGATCCATAGAGATAGAGTGAGAAAGAAAAAGTGAACCTAGGAGAAAAAGAAAGAGAAGAAGGGGAAAGAGACAAAGTTAGGAAGCCCTACTGGAAACTGAGTTGTCAGAGATGGAAATGAATGCTGCCCAGTCAGTGATGAGTCTCTATAGTAGAGTATGTGCATTATGCTAACAGTGCTCAAGATCAAAAGCTGTACTAACTCTGATAAACTTAAGTCGGATGTTTAAAGCAGAGCTAAAAACTATTACTTATTAAACACTTACATGCTAAGATCTCTTGCAAAAATATCCTACATATGGTATCTTGTTTAATCCTCAAAAATCCTTGTGAAACAAGTTGTATTCTTTTACAAATAATGATATGGAAAGACTCAGTTACTTGCCCTAGGACAAAATGAATTATTCAGTTCAGTTCAGTTCATTTCAGTCGCTCAGTCGTGTCTGACTCTTTGCGACCCCATGAATCGCAGCAGGCCAGGCCTCCCTGCTCATCACCATCTCCCGGAGTTCACTCAGACTCACGTCCATCGAGTCCGTGATGCCATCCAGCCATCTCATCCTTTGTTGTCCCCTTCTCCTCCTGCCCCCAATCCCTCCCAGCATCAGAGTTTTTTCCAATGAGTCAACTCTTCGCATGAGGTGGCCAAAGTACTGGAGTAAAATGAATTATTAAGGGTAAGTAATCAAAGGTGATTTAAAAAGAAGATACTAAATCATGTGAAGGCACAGCTCATGCAAGGGACAGCAAAGACGTTTGTATAACTAGAATTTAGAATCTAGGATTGAAGAGGACTAAAAGGGAAACTGGGGAGGGGATATTCTATAAACAACCTTGCATTTCATGCCAAGAAGTTTCGACTTCAGAATCTATTTGAAAACTTGTGCTCATCTAGGTCAGACTACAAGGTTTACCAAAATGAACTTTTTATCTGCTTAATGTCATGAACATGAGTCTACCTAATCATCAGATTCTACTTCTTCTATTGTCTACTATCTCATTAGTTCATTCCCTCTTCTACACTCCAGACTAATCTGGTAGTTTAAGACTATCATTTTACCTGGATTCTGTAACTTTTTTCAGAGGGAAAATGTTAACTTAATATTGCAGACAAAATTGGGAACTACTGTTCTATATGCATCCAATATTTCTTTCTCTAGTTACTAAAGACCAAATGTTTCTTGTCCTAAAGGCAATCTTTCTTCTTTTTTTTCTATCCTCATTTGCCTTTTCTAAGGAAATGTATATTATTGATGAGTCTATCTCTTAAGTTTATTAAAAATCCTTTCTTTGGTATACACACTGCTTGTTTTCATCTACTCAAGATCCCAACTTAAATATTACTCACTAAACCCCTCATACTATTCCAGGACCAAACCTAAACTCTCTCTCACAAAACTTTTTAAGAGTTTTGCCTTAGTTTTCTCATAGTCCACTTCCCAACTCCCACAAGTCTTGCTTCTACTCCTGTATATCTATTGCCTTAGATTGCAAATTATACCCAATGAACATAGTTCATTATTTATCTAATTTAAACTCCTGGAAGCATCATCTACTACTGACCTCTCTTTTCTTTTTGAAATACTCTGTACTCAATTCCTCTGGCACTATAAACTCCTAGTTTTCTTTGTACCTCCATGATGGCTTTTTCTGTCTCCTTACATCATCCTTCTCTTGGAATTCCACAGTGCTCTCTTTTCTTTTATACTCTAATATCATTCCCTGGGAATTTTCAACCATGTCCATGACTTCAGTTATAATCTATACTGCAGTAAGCTGTTATCTTCAATATACATTTCACCACTGTGTTTCAAACATATTCAGTTCCCTCCTTGACATTTCATGGAATTTTGAATGCACCATAAACACATGTCCAAAAATTCACTCGACAGTTTTTCTTTAATTTTATCACTTCAGTAATTTGCATGGAAATAATATCCAGTTATTTAAGACAAAAACCTAATACCTAAGCAAGGGATAGACCATACATGGCTCCATTCACAGTCAAAAAAATGTAAAAAAAGAAAATATATATATATAATGATGCCATATTAAACCATGTGTGTATAAAATTAACTGGATTACATACTGCATTACTGTAATAATTTCATAGTCACCTTCTGCTCCTATTGGGGTAAGTGCAAATGTTGCAACTATCCACTTAAAATGCTGTGTGGCTCTGATCATGTCCATGTGAGTACATCATCTCTTCAATAAATTGCTTATCTTAGTAAAAAGGGATCTCTTGTAGTTCTCATGTATTTCTCACAATCTTTAGTGCAATACTGTGAACCTTAAATAATATCATGGGATTTATATGACATACCACTAGCGATGCTGAAAGTTCTCCCAAGAAGCTGAGAAAAGTCATGACTTAATAAGAAATAGTTGAATTGCTTGATATATACCATAGATTGAGGTCTGCGGCTGCAGATGCCCTCCATTTCAGGATAAATGAACCCAACATAGGAATGACTGCTAAAAAAATAAAAAAATCATGAAGTCATCACTGTAGCTATACCAGCAGGCACAAAAACCTTGCACTTTTTGTGAAATACCTTTTTATCATCTTATTGAAAATGCAACTTTTATGTGGGTGCAGGATTGCTATAAGAAAGGCATACCCGTAGACACTAATATGATTCAAAGGAAAAAGAAGTCATTATATGACAACTTCAAGCAAAAGGAAGGTAAAAGATCTAAATCTGGAGAATTTAAAGTCAGCAGAGAATGGTTTGATAATTTTAGAAAGAGGTTGGGCTTTAAAAATATCAAGATAAGAGGAGAAGCAGATTCTGCCCACCAAGTGGCAGCAGACGTGTTCCCAGATGCCATGAAGAAAATCGTTAAGGAGAAAGGATGTCTGCCCAGACAGGATTTTAGTGCAGAGAAAAGTGCCCTATTCCAGAAAAATAATTCCATGCAAACATTTATTAGTTACAAAGAAAAGCACATACAAATCAAGGCAGGAAGGGATCAGCTAACTCTGTTTTTTACAAATGTAGTTGGGTTTATAATATGGATTGCTCTTACCTAAAATCTGCTAAGCCATGAGACTTGAAAGGAAAAGATAAATACCAGCTGCCAGTCCTTTGGTTGTACAAGAAGTTCTGGACAGGAAAACACTTTCCTTCATTAGTTTCATTGATGATTACTTCCTGAATTCAGGAAGTACCCTGCCAGTAAGTGACTGCATTTTGGGTATGGCATGCTAACTCTTAGTTGCAGCATGTGGGATTTAGTTCCCTGACCAAGGATCAGATCCAGGCCCCCTGTATTGGGTATAGGGAGTCTTAGCCACTGGACCACCAGGGAAGTCCCATGACTGCCTTTTAAAGTTCTTTTGATTGGACAATGACCCTGGCAACCCAGAATTTTATGGGTTCAACAATGAAAACATCAAAGTGGTCTATATACCTCCAAACACAAGGTCTCTAATTCAGCCTCTAGATTAGGGGATCATAGACCCATTACATTACATAGGCTCATTACAAATTGTACCCTATGGAAAGGATTGGCATGCAAAGGAAGAGAACCTCAATACAGAGAACATCATGAAAGTAGGGAAGGATTATACTACTGAAGATGTGTTCTTGTTTTAGAAAAAGTGAAGAAAGCCATCAAGCTTGAAACAATAAACTTCTGGATAAAACTGCATCCAGATGTTATGCATGACTTCACAGGATTTACAACAGTGCCAACCAAGGAAATCATGAACAAGATTGTGGATACAGCAAGACAGGTACAAGATGAAGGATTTCAAGATATGGATCTTTGAGAAATTCAAGAGCTAACAGATATCACACCAGAGGAATTAACAGAAGATGACTTGATGGAGATGAGTGCTTCTAAATCAGGACCAGATGATGATGATGAAGACATAGGAGAAGCTATGCCAGAAAACAAACTGACATTAGACAACCTGGCAGAAAGATTCCAGTTATTCAAGACTGTTTCTGACTTCTTTTATGACATGCACCCTTCTGAATTATATGAGGACTGAAACTAAGGCAAATGGGGAAGAAAGACTGGTACACATAGACATTTTTATAAAAATGTAAAGGCAAAAAGCCAGGCAGAAATTACGATGTATTTCCATAAAGTTACACCAAGTGTGCCTTTTTTCCCCCTCTGCTTACCTATCTACCTCCTCGAACTCTTCAATCTCTGCCACCCCAAAGACAGAAAGACCAACCCCTCCTCTTCCTTCTCCTCAGCCTACTTAATATAAAGATGACATCACCAGATGGTCAAAACCAAAATCAGATTGATTATATTCTTTGTAGCCAAAGATGGAGGGGCTCTATACAGTCAGCAAAATCAAGACTTGGAGCTGACTGTGGCTCAGTGATGAACTCCTTAATGCCAAATTCAGACCTAAATTGAAGAAAGTAGGGAAAACCACTAGACCATTCAGGTATAACCTAAATCAAATCCCTTATGATTATACACTGGAAGTGACAAATAGATTCAAAGGATTAGATCTAATAAAGTTCCTGAAGGACTATGGACAGGAGTTAGTGACATTGTACAGGAGGCTGTGATCAAAATCATCCCCAAGAAAAAGAAATGCAAAAAGGCAAAATGGTTGTTAGAGGAGGCCTTACAAATAGCTGAGAAAAAAACAGAAGCAAGAGGTGAAGGAGGAGAAGGACACATATATCCATCTGAATGCAGAGTTCCAAAGAATAGCAAGAAGAGACAAGAAAACCTTCCTCAGTGATCAGTGCAAAGAAATAGAGGAAAACAATAAAATGGGAAAGACTAGAGATCTCTTCAAGAAAATTAAAGATACCAAGGGAATATTTCATGCAAAGATGGGCACAATAAGGGCAGAAATGGTATGGACCTAACAGAAGATATTAAGAAGAGGTGGCAAGAATACACAGAAGAACTGTACAAAAAAAGTACTTCATGACACAGATAACCACTATGGTGTGGTCACTCACATAGAGCCAGACATCCTGGAATGTGAAGTCAAGTGGGACTTAGGAAGCATCACTATGAATAAAGATAGTGGAGATGATGAAATTCCAGTTGAGCTCTTTCAAATCCTGAAAGATGATGCTGTGAAAGTACTGCACTCAATATACCAGCAAATTTGGAAAACTCAGCAGTAGCCACAGAACTGGAAAAGGTCAGTTTTCATTCCAATCCCAAAGAAAGGCAATGCCAAAGAATGCTCAAACTACTGCATAATTGCACTCATCTCACATACCAGCAAAGCAATGCTCAAAATTCTCCAATCTAGGCTTCATCAGTACATAAGAGAACTTCCAGGTGATCAAGTTGGATTTAGAAAAGGCAGAGAACCAGAGATTAAATTGCCAACATCCACTGGATCATAGAAAAAGAAAAAGAATTCCAGAAAAACATCTACTTCATTGACTACCCCAAAGCTTTTGACCGTGTGGATCACAACAAACTGTGGAACATTCTTCAAGAAATGTGAATACCAGGCCACCTTACCTTCATCCTGAGAAATCTGTATGTAGGTCAAGAAGCAACAGTTAGAACTGGACATGGATTAACGGACTGGTTCCAAATTGGGAAAGGAGTAGAACAAAGCTGTATACTGTCACTGTTTATTTAACTTATATGCAGAGTACATCATGAAAGATGGCAGGCTAGATGAAGCACAAGCTGGAATCAAGATTCCCAGGAAAAATGTCAATAACCTCAGATATGCAGATTATACACCCTTACGACAGAAAGCAAAGAAGAACTAAAGAGCCTCTTGATTGAAGTGAAAGAAGAGAGTGAAAAATGTGGCTTAAAATTCAACATTCCAAAAAGTAAGATCATGGCATCTGGTCCCATCACTTCATGTCAAATCAATGGGGAAACATTGGAAACAGTGAGAGACTTTATTTTCTTGGGCTCCAAAATCACTGCAGATGGTGACAGCAGCCATGTAATTAAAAGACATTCATTCCTTGGAAGAAAAGCTATGACAAACCTAGACAGCATATTAAAAAGCAGACACATTACTTTGCCAACAGAGGTCATCTAGTCATAGCTATGGTTTTTCTAGTAGTCACATATGGATGTGAGATTTGGACCATAAAGCTGAGCACCAAACAATTGATGCTTTTGAACTATGGTGTTGGAGAAGACTCTTGAGAGTCTCTTGGACTGCAAGGAGATCAATCGAGTCAATCCAAAAAGGAAATCAGTCCTGAATATTCATTAAAGGACTGATGCTGAAGATGAAGCTCCAATACTTTAGCCATCTGATGTGAAGAATTGACTTCTTAAAAAAAAAAAAGCATGATGCTGGGAAAGACTGAAAGCAGAAGAAGGGGACAACAGAGTATGAGATGGTTGGAGAGCATCACTGACTTGATGGATATGAGTTTGAGCAAGCTCCAGAGTTGGTGAAGGACAGGGAGCCTGCATCCTGCAGTCTATGGGGTCGCAAAGAGTCGGACACAACTGAGTGACTGATCTGAACTATGAGATATATGAGACATATCACAAATACTTAATATTAATGTCTCTAACTTTTCTCCAGAGCAAGAGGAAAGAAAAATTAAGCTTAAGTAGAGTAGTGGCTAATAATTAATGGAAGCTATCAACTCACAGATTCAAATTATATAAAACCCCCAAGCTGGATAAACACATGCAAACCATAAATAGGCTAATCATCATACCATTCTAAAACAATGGAAAGATGTAAAAGCAGAGAGAAGAGACTCACCACCTTGAATGACAAGAATAAAACAGATGGCTCACTTCTTATAAGAAATTATGTAAGTCAGAAAACAACTAAATGTATTTTAAAGAGCAAAAGGAAAAAGATCAATCTATTCTCAGTGAAAATACAATTGAAAATGCAGGCAAAATAAAGACATTATAGAAAAACAAAAACTGAGGATATTTGTTGCCGAAAAGATTGGAAAGTTGTTCAGATCAACAGAATATATTCTGCTAGAAATGCAGAGATAGAAGAGAAAATGTTAAAGTCATCAGAAAGGGAAATATATATGAAAATATACTATCCAAAAAATGAGTATAATATATTGTGGAGTTTAAATATATGTAAAATCATAGCTCAATGGTCAGAATCTGCCTGCCGATGCAGGAGACACAGGAGATGTGAGTTTGATCCAGGCTCAGGAAGATCGCCTGGAGTAGGAAATGGCAAACCAATCCAGTAATCTTTCCTGGAAAATCCCATGGACAGAGGAGCCTGGTGGGCTATAAGCCATGGGGTCATAGTCAGACACGATGAGCATGCATGACAATAATCATACATGCAACAAAAACACAAAAGATAGGAAGAGAAGTATGTTGAAAGGTTCTTGTACTCAAGCAGTACTAGGAAATAGTAAAAGTATTAATTTGTTTTACGTGCATCTGAGACAACGACACATGTTGAAACCTCAGGTAACCACATAACGAACAGAAAGGTAATACATAATTGAAAATTTCACAGAAGGTGAAAATAAAATGATCATATATATATATATTCATTAACCCAAAAGAAGATGAGTTAAAAAATTAAACATATAAAAGATAATCAGATAGAATAATAAGATAGTAGATTCAAATAGGCACAACTGTATAAAAATTACATTAAAAGTAAACCCTCTAAGTGAAGACTGAGGTTGTCAGATTGAGCATTAAAAAAAAAAAAAAAGAACCTGCAAATTGCTATAAGATACACATTAAGTACAGTGACACACAAAGTTTGTAATTAAAGGGATGAAAGAAAACAAATGACCACATACACCTAAAGATGTAACTATCATAACAAATTTACATCTAAAGATGTATTTATTTTAATATCAAAGTAGATTTTAAGGTCAGATATCGACCTTATTTATTGGAAATTAAATGAGACAATTCCTAATAATAACCTAACAAGTCAATGAAGCAGGAAGATACAAACATACAAAATCCTTGGCATACAAAAGTTGAATAATGGATGATGTTAAGAAAAAATAATAACATATATATAATCTTAAGAAAACATAGAAATGAAAAATCAGCATATAAGAAATTCATAAGTGAAAATATTCTAAATAAAAATTAGAAAATATTTTGAATTGAGTTACAGTATCATATGCCCAAACTATACTGCTTCCCTGGAAGCTCAGCTGGTAAAGAATCCACCTGCAATGCAGGAGACTCTGGTTCAATTCCTAGGTCACGAAGATCCCTGGAGAAAGGATAGGCTACCCACTACAATATTCTTGGGCTTCCCTGGTGGTTCAGCTGGTAAAGAATCCACCTGTGATGCAAGAGTTCTGGGTCCAATCCCTGGGTTGGGAGGATACCCTGGAGAAGCAGATGGCAAAGATGTGTAAGATCTCTATAATGAAATTATAAAACATCATTGAGATAAATAAAAAGGGCATAAATTAGTGGAACAGAATATATGTTTTCGTATAGTAAGATGATAAACAAAAATGTCATTCTCACTGACAATTAATCTCTTAATTCAATGTAAAGGTAATGAAAAATTCTACCAATTTGGGAACTTTTTTTGTAAAACTTATCATTGTAATTCTAAGTTTTATGTGAAAATACAACAGGCCTAGAAATGCCCTAGAATAACAATGGGGTGATCAAAGAAGATGCGCAAAGCTGATGGACATATATAAAAGATATCTATATCCATAAGAAAGCTATTATAATTTAACCAGATGATGTATTTAAACCAAAAAGTTAAAAACCTACAAATGAAAAAGGATAGAGATTAAACACAGATTCACACATATCATTTATGACAAAAACCCAGTTGCAGTGTTATGAAGAAAAGAATAATCTTAATAAATGGTAATAAGTCAAAAGAATATTCATATAAGAAAATATATATCTTGACCCCCATTTCACTCTATTATATGAAAATTGATTCCCTATTATTTGCTGAACCAGATGTAAAAAAAAAAAAAAACAATAAGGTTTT
>SJYT01017451.1:14170-63612 GCA_006410635.1 Cephalophus harveyi
AAGCATAGTTGTGACATTGAAGCATTAAAAATTCCTTAAATAGCACCAAAATTACTAACAATAATTTTAAAATGATAATTTAGACAACATTAATGTTAAAAATTTCTGTTCATCAAAAGAAACCACAGAAACTATAAAATGACAACTTAAGATCTAAAGCTATTAAGGAAAGTGAGTTAATAATATATAACTTCTCAAATCAGAAAGCACCAGAGATTGGTACACTCATGAAATTTACTGAAAAATTTAATGAAGAAATTACACCAGTTCTCTACACTCTCAGAGGATAGAGTCAGAGGGAATACTTCCTAATTCATCTGAAGAGGTCAGTTCAGTCGCTCAGTCGTGTCCGACTCTTTGCGACCCCATGAATCGCAGCACGCCAGGCTTCCCTGTTCATCACCATCTCTCGGAGTTCACTCAGACTCACATCCATCGAGTCAGTGATGCCATCCAGCCATCTCATCCCCTGAAGAGGTCAACATTTCCCTAACACCAAAACCAAAGGCATTACCAAAAAAAGAATACTAGAGACCAATCTCTCATCAGTCGTGCTTGACTCTTTGCGACCCCATGGACTGTATATAGTCCACCAGGCTCCTCCATCCGTGGAATTTTCTAGGCAAGAGTACTGAGGTGGGTTTTCATTTCCTTCTTCAGGGGATCTTCCCGACCCAGGGATTGAACCCACGTCTCCGGCATTGCTGGCAGACGCTTTATCGTCTGAGCCACCAAGGAATCCCAAGAGTCAGAGGGAATACTTTCTAATTCATCTGAAGAGATCAACATTTCCCTAACACCAAAACTAAAGACATTACCAAAAAAAAGAATACTAGAGACGAATCTCTCATGAACAGATGCTAAATTCTTCAACAAAATGTTAGCAAACTGAATCAAATAATATATAACAAATATACATCAAGTAGACTGTATCTCAGATATTCAAATCTGGTTCAACATTTGAAAATCAATTATTGTAATCCATCACATTAAGATGCTAAAGAAAAAAATTACGTGATCATATCAACATACATAGGAAAAGCTGCTGACAAAATGCAATACCCATTTATAATAAAAATTCTCATAAAAAAGGAATGGAGGGGAATTTTCCCAACTTGTTTAAGGATATCTACAAAAAGGTACAGCTAACATCCTAACATCATATTTATTAATAAGAATATTGAAGCTTTCCCACTAATACCAGGTACAAGGCAAGGATATTATTGTCATGTTTTCAACATCATACTTGAGGTTCTAGCTAATGCAATAAAACAAGAAAAGGAAACAAAAGGTATACAGACTGGGAAGGAAGAAATAAAGCTGTCCTTGTTCATAGAGGACATAATTGTGTATATAGAAAATCTGAATGAACTGACAAAAAAAAATCTGGAACTAATAAGTTAACATACCACAGTTGCAGGGTACAAAGTTGGTATACAAAAGGTCAATGGTTGGCAGAAGGTGAAGGTGGGAAAGGGATAAATAGGTACAGTACAGAAAAATTTTAGGGCATCAAAAATACTCTGTATGATATTTTAATGTGAGAAACACATTATTATACATTTGTCCAAACCCATAGAATTTACAGCACAGAGTTAACCATAATGTAAGCTATTAATATTGAGCAATTATGATGTATCGCTGCAGTGTCAAGTGTAACAAATATACCATTCTGATGGTTGACACTGATAATGGTAGAGGGTACACAGGTGTGGGGGTAAGGAGTGTGTGGGAAATCTGTTTTTCCCCTGTTTTGCTGTGAACTTAAAACTGTTCCCAAAAAAGTCAGTTTTTTTTTTTAGGGCAAGTGACACAGAGTAAAAGATATCACCAATACATATATGCAACAAAGAATTCATAGCCAGAGTACATAAAGAACTCTTCAAACCCAATATGAAAAAAGACAAATTAATGAACAATTCTCAAAATAGCTAAATAGCCAGTTCACAGAATAAGACATTCACATAATCAATAACCGTATGAAAAGGTATTCAACCTCATTAAGCATCAGGGACAATTCTGTAAAGATCAGTGAAACATCACTGCACATCCTCTATAATATCTTAAATCTCAAAGACAGAATACATCAAGTATTGCTAAAAACTGGGTTAAATGGAAGTTTCATACATTGCTGGTGAGAGTGGAATTTAGTTCAGCTACTTCAGAAAACTATTTAACATGATCTATGAAAGTTAACCACATACCTTCCTTATGATCCAGCAAGTTCACCCCTAGAAATATCAACAAAAAACATCAGGGTTGTCTAGGGAAATATTAGTCAAGTCAGAATGGGATATATCAATACTTAGATTCTGAACAGCTATTAGTGGCCAAAAAACCAACTTTTCTTAGGGAAAGAAAGCAATGTAGCTCTTCATTTTTATTAGTTTGTAGGAAGGACAATAAAAGAATTCCAGGTGATGGAGAATTTTTCAATACCATCTTCCCCTGTATATCTATCTACTACAGCATTTATAGATGCCAAGCTTCCCGTCGGCTGCTTACAGCTTGTCTGAGCCCAGCAGGGCTATTAGTGCTGGTCCATTACTACAAGATGCGTGGCTCTTCGAACTGATGACTCTAGCCATGAGCCTGATTAAACTTTCCTAGAATTTTGCTGCAGTTTGAGAGTCTTCCAATCAAACCCCATTTCTTTCCTCCTGTCTTCATAGGTGTCAGTCAAAAGGAAATACAGAAAATAGAAAGTTGTCTCAACAGAAACCAGAGTCCCTTAATGACAAAGACTTGATGGTCAAAGGACACACATTAAGTTTCCCAAGGTTACGACTACTAACAGAAGGAATAAAATCGCTCTGTCAAAAAATTTAATCAGATATGACTAAGACTCAGATTTTGTGTATTAGATTCCTTAAGCTTGATCACAGTACATGAGACTCATCAAGAGAAGTCCCACTCAGGTTAAGTGCCTTGGTCAGTCCCAACGAACAAACTTGGGTATGCACATTTTGGTAGGACCTCCAGGGAAAAATGTCAAAGAATAGCTCCAAGACATTTAGTTAGAGTATAGCTAATAACTTGTATTTGAGGGAGATCAATCTTATAATGATGGTCTCTCTTTACAAATGCAAAGACAGTACTTAATAAAAGCAAAACCACAGACAAGGGGTAGTCTAGAGAGTTTTGATAAGTCTTGTTTTTCTACACCTTAGGCAAACTGACTAGCTGAAAGCTACCAAGATGTCTGTTTGTCCTTACACAAACAGGCTGAAAGTGTGTTGGGGGTGTCCAGTTTGCTTTTTCGTGGGAAATTCTGTGAGTTATGAGATACCTACTAGTGCATTCTGTTGAGGTATCCACCTTAATGAGGCCATGCCTTCATCATTTCCTCAGCATGTTTCTCACCAATAAATTAACAAATTGATCTCATTGTTACTAAATTTTACTCAGAAAAATAAACAAGAACTATATGACAGATGGTGATGTTTATATGTGGAGAAAATATTTTAAATGGATAGTCATAGACATTATCTCTGTGGAGAGGAGGTGATTTCCGAGTTGAGTCTTTAGTGATTAGAAGAATCAGTTAAGCAAAGAATGGAAAGACAGATCCTCTAGGCCAAGGATTTGATATTAAAATCCATTTGTCTTTTTGGGGGGACAAAAAGAAAGGCAAGTTTCTTGGTCTCTAAACTTGATAAACAAGTTTAGAGAAGTAAGGCACAGTAAAGGATTTTCACTTTTAATGGAAATGGGAAACCACTAGAAGGCATTCTGAAGTGCCTGAAGTACATGATTTGCTGCATGTTTTAAAAAGATAACTCTGGCTGTGCAGTAGATAATGAACTGCGGGTGGGAGTGAGTGGAAGCAGGGATGTAGGGGATTATAATTTATTATATCATGGGAAATAGAAAACAGACATGAACATCATGATATTTTTGGAGACAAGAGTGTCAGGTACACTGTAGACTTTGTACATGTGGGGTGAAAGAAGGGAATGAACACTGACTCAGGTTTTTCGCATGAACAAATGGGTGGATATGATTCCATCAGCTGCTATTGGGAAGATTCGCTGAGGAATCCTCTAACATAATGGAACAGTGAGGCTTATGCTGCCCTGTGACATCCCAGTGAAAACGTCAAATGAACTGTTGTAAGTCTGGCATTCAGGAATGATATATGGGCCAAGGACATGTATTTGGAATGATCAGAGTATGGCCAGTATTTTAAAGTCACAGAACTACATGAAATCTCTCAAGAAAAGGGGTATTTGAAAAAAAAAAAAAAAAGCAACACTTAAAGTATTAGGGTACTGCAAAATTTAGAGACAGATTAAAGGAGCACAACTTAAAAAAAGAGACTCAGAAGTCAAGAGGGGAAAGGAAAGGTTGAATAAGGACAGAAAGAATTAATCATTGGATTTAATGATATGGTATAGTTATTGGTCACCTTAACAAAAGCAGTTTCAATGAGATGGTGGGGATGGAAGCCCACATGCTCCATTGTAATAGGAGAGAAGACCTAGAATGTTGGTTTACATGCAGGTTGTTAGAAAAATGTTTTGATGAAAGTTGTTTCATCAAGTTGTTCCTATAAAATTGCTTGAAAGTGAAAGTGAAAGTGAAGTCGCTCAGTCGTGTCCGACTCTCTGCGACCCCATGGACTGTAACTTATCAGGCTCATCTGTCCATGGGATTTTCCAGGCAATAGTACTGGAGTGGATTGCCATTTCCTTCAATTGCTTAAATCCTGCAAAATGTTCTTAACGAATTATTTCATTAGGCACTGGTTATTGGTGGAGAGTGCAAAGCTCCACACTATAGAAGACAGAGGAAAAGTTTATCTAAATATCCACATATTCCACAGGACTTGGTTGTAAGTCCATGAAATTCTAATGAATGGACTAAAAAGATTAACTTTCCCTAAAAGTTAGTACTTACACATGTGATTAGAATTGGTTTCACCTCTGCTATTTCCTATAAATGCTCTATTTCTAAAATATTCAGATTAATTCTGATATCAATTGAAAGGTTGACATAACAAGCACCCAAACAATTGTTTGTTTACATCAATTCATATATAATTTTCCCCTCAAAAAATAGTAATATACTTAGGTAATTCTAGGGGAGTAGGAATAGTATGTTGGGTCCAAACAAGAAAATGAGAATAAATGATTTAAAAGATATCTTTGAAATTATATAAAAGATGTATTTGAATTCACAAATATTCTCAAATTATAAATAGTAAGATTTAAAATAGGTTCCTTTTACAGTCTCATCACCAGTCAAACAAAAAAGAAAACATATATCAGTATGTGGCTAGGTTTTTGTACTATCTAAAGAAGCAGTAAATTCTTTTCTCTAGTTGAGTGATAAATAAGAGATAGGTGATTGTTAATGTATACACATACTCACATTCATATCCATACAGATAATAAATGAAATCCAAAGTGGTAACAGATAGGCACAAATCAGTAGTTTCCTAACAGTCCATGAGGAGGAGGTTGTGGTGACATGCAGGAATATGTTCATCATTAATATAGCAATTATTCAAGATCCCTACAAAAATCAACTTTTTATTCAAGTGATAAATATTGCAGTTAATTGTTTCCTGAGTATGCTTGGTTCTTTATATATATATTTTGATTAAATCTCAAAAAATGCTGAAGCTGAAACTCCAATACTTTGGCCACCTCATGCGAAGAGTTGACTCATTGGAAAAGACCCTGATGCTGGGAGGGATTGGGGGCAGGAGGAGAAGGGGATGACAGAGGATGAGATGGCTGGATGGCATCATGGACTCAATGGACGTAAGTTTGAGTGAACTCCAGGAGTTGGTGATGGACAGGGAGGCCTGGTGTGCTGTGATTCATGGGGTCGCAAAGAGTTGGACACGACTGAGCAACTGAACTGAACTGAAACCTCAATATAAGACTTAATTGAAATATTCTCAATCCCCATTTTATAGACAAAGCAACTAGGACTACAGGAGATAAATGACAAATCTAAAGGCACATGAGTATTAAGTGGTAGAGCTTGAATCCAAATTCATATCTTTCTTAGTCTATTGTTGTGCTTTTCCCACTATATTATTATATCCCCCAAAAGTCTGAAATAATTTGTGTATTCTACAAATGATTATACGGACAAACCCATTTCACAAGAGGACACCTGTGTATGTATCTGTCCCAAACCAGATGTAAAGCATGTCCCAGAATATTCAGATAGTTGCCAAAAACAAGTCAACATTAAAAATGATTTAGGTGATACCTAAATTCTGTATTTTTTCCTACGATAAAACATTTCCACTGAGCAAGATATGAGGAAATATTATATTGAAACCATAAAATACATATTCCCAAATTTGTAAAATCTGTTCCCCTTCCTCAAAGAACACAAACACACTCCCTGATAACACCCAAAGGTGGAAATGAGTCTATTCCTCATTGCAATCTTGGACATCTTTCAAAGCAGTAAGAAAAGATGTGGTTGACCATTGATAACCTACACATCTACTGAAATAGAACATTTTCCATTGAGCCTCATTCTTTATTTGCCTTCAAATTCTGCTAATGTTTAATCAAATGCTATTGAGAAGAGTAACTCACAAAAAATGATTTGAAGAAAAGACAAAGTCTTACTATTCAGATGAATATTAAATACTGAGAAAATCCATCCTTCTATTCCATTTCATATGCATTTCATTTCTTAAAGTTTTTACACCAATTTCTTCCACCATAATCATGGTTTCCATCTAAATACTGAATATGAAAATAACAATCAGATTCACTCTGAAATGATAAAATCTTGGATTAGAATGAAGGCTTGAAAATACCCATGACTAAGCTTCATTATTTTTAGGTGCAGTTACACTTACGAAATTACATAGCCCAACTGGCCGGATCTTTATGAAATCTGTTGTTGTTTTTAAAGCTGTATTGTCTTCAGACTGATTGTTGTTTGCAATGCATTGATTCAGGTATGGCAAGTGCAAATATATCTATATTTAGGAGGCAGTAAATTCTAATTATTTTCAATAGAAGCAATGACTAATCAAGGAAGGAAAGAGAAAGTGAGCGAAAAGAAGGCAATGTCAGTGTAAGGTCGAAACAACTACTTCTTAGGAAGATAGGGGAGTCATTCCTGACTCAGCATTTCCCAATATAGTTCATAGTTTCCTATGAAAGAAGTAAATGAAAGAGCTAGGGCTATGGATGTGAGTGTTGTCATTGAATCCTATTATCTTCCTATGCTTTTTAGTTACTATGACAGACAGGAAAGCGTTTGTAATGTTACCTATATGTCTTTATTTTTAAACATAAATATAATTTCCACTTGCATGCTATTTTAATTTCCTGTAATCTCAGAGTATTTTAATATGTATCAAAATACTCCTGGAAAACACTAATGAGAATAATTTCCTGTGCATGCACAGCATATGTCACAAAATCCAGGCAATAAAATAAAATCTCACAAATAATTCTGTGTATTCTTATGTGAGAAACCAATATTTTGTAAATATTTGTAGCTTCCTGATAAGTAACACCATCCATTAGCAATCTATCCAATCAAGAAATAGCTACTGCAGCAGGAATGATAATAGAGCAATTCGGTGATAGTCTGAAATTTTTGTATAGTTGGAGCTAGAGAGCCATACTTAGTAAAGTATCATTCTATAAAAAAATTTAAATTATAAACACTTGATGAGGCTGCAAAAAGACCTATATAAAACTAGTTACTTGTTCTGATCTTTAATGTCAAATTATATGATAAACACATATTTGATAGGCTGCTAAATATTACTCTTGAAATCTACTAGTAAGAAATACCAACTTCTGAAATTTAATTCCCTATGCTTAATGAGCCTCATAAATTTGATCTGATGCCTTCCCAAATACTGTAAGCCTAAATTGACTTATTTTTATAGGGACAAATTTGTTCACATTTAAATTAATCTTGAAGAAAATATGTATTACCATAGATATGCTATTTATAGTCCTCATATATAAGGTCTTTACTTGATTTTATTCATTTGATGCTTTAAAAAGGGATAGAAATAATTAGCTCAACCTGTAATGCTTATATAGCATGCTAATTTCTTGCAAACATTTTTAAACATGAGACATTCATTATGTATGACCGACTGCCCATTGAGTGCAAGCTCCTAAAGTAGGTGCTGTGAAATATACAGCCTTAGTAGAGATACAAAACTTCTCTCAGGAACTTCAAGTCCATGAAAATGGCTTCTATTCATTTGCATATATTTTTTCAATATAATTTTCTATTTGTTTTATCAATCCTATATGTGCTATTTCATTTGCTTGCCTTTTATAGCTATTTCATGATAGAGACTATATACAACTGACATTTATAGAAAACAAATATAACCCATGTTTATAGAGAAAAAAAGAGGCTTACATTTAGAATATTAAACTATAATATCACAAAATTATAAACCAGAAAACAGCATGCATAAAGGCAATAATATAAACAATGATAAATAAAAGAGGGAGAAGCAACTAAATTATCAAAATGAATAGGTCCATTTCATTTCCTAAGTACACAAGAATGTAAATAGAAGAGAATTATGGGATATTACATCTAGACAGACCACAGTCAATTACTTATGCAACAGATATGTACTGAGTGCCATCTTTGGGTTGAGCCCTGTGAGGCATATAGTGAGGTTTAAAAGAGACAGATTCTGCCTTTGTAGAACTTACGGCTTCTGGGAATGAGGGTGACAGTATTAACCAAATAATTATTTCAGAGAGGAACACAAATTATGAAAAGTGCTGGGTTGTAAGCACAAAGAAGTCTCAATTTACCCAAGACGTGAAGTGTGAACAGAAGTTTCTATGTGCATTTGGATGAAGCAAGGGCTAGACAGTGTTCTTAGGAAACAGGAAAATGACATGGAAAGAGGTTTTGAAGCAGCAGATAGCAAAGCACATCTGAAGAAGAGACAGAAATGTGTGTGAGAAATGTTGAAGAGTGGAGGCAGAGTATTGTAAGTCGAGAGCAGAGGTATAGTTGAGAGTCAGTATATGTGCAGTCGTGTTGGCCACTCAAGCATCTGGATCTTTATTCTAAGAGAAAATTTCTGAAACATTTTATACAAAGATGATTTGTTAAAGGATGATTCTAATTGGAGGATGGAGATTATATTGGAGAGTTTCCAAAATGAAGGCAGTACCAGCTAGGAGGCTACTGCAATAGTTCACGAGTGAGGTTGTGGTAATGTGGTTTAATATGATGTGCTAGAAATGCAGATGTACTAAAAGGTATATTAGTCTGAAAGACAAGTAAGTGAAGAAGTCAAAAGAACTGTCCATTAATTGAATGTAGGGGAGGACGACAAAAATTGTGTCAAAGACACCACCTAGTTTCCTAGCTTGTTCAACAGGGGATGCTACTTACTAGAACTGGGAACCCTAATGCAAGACAAGAGGCGAGGTCATGGTTTGGGTTTTTGGTGTAGTAGATTTTGAAGTGGCCAAGAATAGCTGTCATATAAAATTTTCGATAAAGAGTTATGAAGCTCAGAGGAGAGAGATCTGGACAGAAATTTGGTTAAAGAGACTCACTAATTTTCTCCAATGCTTAGTTGAAGAATGAACAAAGAAAAGAAGAAGGAAGAAATAAGTGAGCTGTAGTGTTGAAGGAGATAAATTCAGAGGTAAAAAATTTACTGAAGAATCCGTGTACCTAACAGCTTCAAAATATACTATTTAACATCATGATTTCAGATCAAAATATGGACTTGTGCACTAGGCTTTATGACACAGGATATTTTTCAGTTTCACTTTGGTTTATATCACAAGATATTTAATTAATATTAATAAAAATGCCAGAGAAGGAAAACCCCCACTGAATGGCAGACTCATGTGGACATAAGCAGCCTACTCTTTCTCTGCAGAATGGTACACATGAAAAGTTTAGTTACAAATGGTGGTTGTGGATAATAACCATTAGTTATGTAAAGGGTAAAGGTATCAAGATTTGATAATCTTATGCCTTTTTCCTAGAAATATCTAGCTATAATGCCCCATGAATATTTGGATCTTGGTAACTTTCCCCTAATCATTGTTCAGAGGTTACCCAGTTCTGGTTATTTGAGCTCATAGTTTCTATTCTTCATGCTAACATAACCTTTCTGCTCCAAGACTTTTCTCAGACAGTACTGTCGTACTTTCCCTATGCCCATAAAGAGCTGAAAGTTCCCCTGTGAGAAAACATAATCACATTACAAAAAGTAAAAAGTTATTCAAAGATATAAAGAGGAAAGTAAAAATCAGTTGAATATCCACTACTCTAGGAAAATCACTATTAATACTTTAATGATTAATTCATGCAGTTTTAAGCATCACATATCAGGCAGCCATTATTACTATTATTTACGATGATGATAGGGCTTCCCTGGTAGCTCAGCTGGTAAAGAATTCACCTGTAAAGCAGAAGACCTCAGTTTGATTCCTGGGTCAGGAATATCCTCTAGAGAAGGGATAGGCTACCCATTTAGTATTCATGGGCTTCCCTGGTAACTCAGATAGTAAAGCATCCACCTGCTGTGTAGGAGACCTGGGTTCGATCCCTGGGTTGGGAAGATCACCTGGAGGAGGATACGGCAACCCACTCCAGTACTCTTGCCTGGAGAATCCCCATGGATCAGGGAGCCTGATGGGCTACAGGCCATGAGGTTGCAAAGAGACGGGCACAATTGAGCGACAAAGCACATGATGATGATGATGCTGTATCTTTACTCTTTTTTCTATCCTACATTTTCCAAGATTATCAAAATAAACAGTTTAAAGAAACAGCTATTATCTCTTCACACCTCCTGCGGTGCTTGTAATAAAATACAGATACAGAAGTACACAACAGAGATAGATGATAGATATGTATATGTACTTACAAATAAACATTTTGTTATTTGTTCTGTAAAAATAGGATCACAGTTTTCCACGGCTCAATTTCATGCTTTTTTATTAAATGAAACAATTACCTCCTTCTTTTAAATTCTGGGTAATAATAATATGGATGGTAGTTACCCTATGGTATGAATATCATGCCATACATATAGCAACATTAATTGAACCATTTTCCTATTGATGAGGGAATCATTTGTTTCTACTTTTAACCAGAAACATGTTGCAATAGACATGCTTGTGAAAAACTAATTTTACACTCTTACTTTATTTAGCATATAGTGCCAGAAGCCACTTATTGCTTAGTACAAAGATCTTTTTATCCTTCAAGGGGGCTGTAACAATTCATGTTTTCATTAGCAAACATGATCAGCAAACTACATCACTGTGAGCAGCAGGTGTTATCACTTGATTTAATTTCTCAATATGAATTCACAAAATTATATACCTACATTACTATAATTTAGACTGTCTTGCTACAGAGTAAAGAATCATTTATTGCTTTTATGGCTTCTAAATTATTTTCTAAAATATTTATTGTATTTATGTATTTAAATTTTAAGCTATCTAGATTTGTTTTTCATCCAAGATGGATTGTGTGTTGTATCATTTCCACTCAGTAAATGTTGTATCCCACCAAATTGAAATAATAAATTTTTATCATATATAGTTTCCTGACCTAGAGGATGGCATAGGAAAGAGGGGAGGGAGGCTCAATAAGGAGGTGATTATGTATAATTATGGATGGATTTGTATTGTTGTTCAATAGAAACCAGCACAACATAGTAAAGCAATTTTTCCTCAGTTAAAAATACATTTAAAAACAGAAAGTTTCCATGCACGTTGACATTTACTTTGGCAACCCACTCCAGTATTCTTGCCAGTATAATCCCATGGACAGAGGAGCTTGGCAGGCTATAGTTCATGGGGTCACAAAGAGCTTGACATGACTGAGGGCATTCAATCATGCATGCATAAAGACAATATTTACAATGATTATTTTATTTTCCTGTTCAATTGTATTTACTAAAATCTCCAAACAAAGGGTGGATCTAAAGACTGTCATTCAGAGTGAAACAAGTCAAAAAGAGAAAAACAAGTATCGTATATTAATGCATATATATGGAATTTGATAAAAGATGGTATAGACAATCTTAGTTACAAAGCAGAAATAGAGGCATAGACATAGAGAACAAACTTACAGATACCAAGGGGAAAAGGGGGATGGGATGAACTGGAATACTGGAATGACATAGATACACTATTGATGTGCATACATTTGCTCAGTTGTTCAGTCGTGTTCAACTCTTTGCAACCCTGTGGCCTACAGTCCGCCAGGCTCCTCTGTACATGGAATTTTCCAGGCAAGAATACTGGAGCAGGTTGCCATTTCCTACTCCAGGGGATCTTTCTGGCTACTGATACTATCTATGAAATAGATAGTTAATGAGAACCTACCATATAGCACAGGAAACTCTACTCAGTGGTCCATGGTGATGTAAATAAGAAGGAAATTTTAAAAAAAGGAGGATATATGTACACATATATGATTCACATATACGAATCATACATAGCTGATTCACTTTGCTGCACGATAGAAACTAGAACAACACTGTAAAGCACCTATGCTCTAGTAAATACTGGGGGGAAAAAAAGGAAAGTAACTGTGTTGAGTAATAAGGGAGAAAGCCATTTCTGCCCCGTTTCTAATTTTAATAGAAATAGCTTTAATGTTCCACCATTTACAATAATTCTTGTTGCTGATTTTGGCAGTATTTATGATATTTAAGTAGCTGTCTTCTGTTATCACATTCTTAAAATCAGTTTTTATTTGGAATGGCTTCTGAATCTATCAAATTACTTTTTAGCACATATTAGTAATGATCACATGAATTTCCTTCATTGATTGAATGATATTATAGATTAGGTTGAAAGATTTTCTGATATTTGAAGATCTTTGCCTTCCTTGATGTAAATACTTTTGGTGTAGTAGTTATTTGTTTCATCATACCAAGTTTTGGTTTCCCAGAATTTTATTTAGAATTTCTGTGCCTATATTAAGAAATTGGTATATGGTGTTTTTATTTGTTTTGCTCTGTCTTTTACTAATGACTCAAATATTGACCATAAAAGTATTAAATGAACCATGGAGCTTTCAATCATATTTGAAGCCATACAGTCTTGGCAATTTTAATTTTTTTTTAATTGAGACTCTTCTACTACCCTTCTAAACTTGTCAGGAGTAACCAAATTTTAAACTTTTAATTTCACTAACCAATATATGTTTCTTCTTAGGAATGTTATGATAACTTATTATTTTTCTTTTTAACTTCAATAATATGAATTATATAGTGTTTTTATATTAAAACACATTTTATTCCTGAAACAAAAGATACATATATAGGCTTAAATAAAACATACTCTCCCCTCTTCGCTTGCTCCTGCTCCCTCTCTCCATTCTTATAACTTTACTTATCTTTTTTAAAAATCTTCTACTTTGCCTGTTTAAATCTTTATTCAATTCATTGTACAGTGTGTTAGTCACTCAGTCGTGTCTGACTTTGTGACTCCATGGACTGTAGCCCACCAGGCTCCTCTGTTGATGGGATTCTCCAGCAAAGAATACTGGAGTGGGCATCCATTTCCTTCTTTAGGGAATCTAACTGACCCAGTGATCAAACCTGGGTCTCCTGCATTGCAGGCAGATTCTTTACCATCTGAGCCACCAAGGAAGCCCCATAATTGTACTTTTCTAATTGTTTGTATATTTTTTTAGATTAACTAATGGTTTATTTGTCCTCTCAGTTACTTCAGAAAAGTTTTGAACTTATTGCTTCTACCTTTTACCTATTTTGTAACTTAGTAAGTTACAAAATTTATCAATCCCTTCACATTTATCAATTCCTTCTTTCTTTTTTTAATTTATTTTTTTTTTTTACTTTACAATATTGTATTGGTTTTGCCATACATCAACATGAATCTACCATGGGTGTACATGTGTTCTCATCCCTTCTTTCTACTTCATTTTGGATTTTTATTTCTCTACATTATTCATTTAGGTGATTGGTGCAATTATTTTAATTTTTAAAATTTTTCATTTTTATTTGTCATAGGTTCATGAATTTCATTTTAAGAAATTATTCAGATTTGTTTTTTATATACCTTTAGAAAGTTTGCTTAGTATAGGGCTTTAATGTCCATTTGAAGAACTCTTTATTGGTATACATTTCTACTTATTAGAAAAATAAGTTCAGTAAACATAGAACCCTGGAGACCCCTCAGTGAACAAGATAAAACCCACCAACATAGAATTCACATTCTGATAAGACAAAATAGGCAGTAATCAAGTCAAAAATATTACATGAGCTATTGATGGATGCTTTGTAGAAATAAAATAGGGAATCTAGATTAAAAGAACTCAACAGTGGCCAGAACATTAGCTAGATTGGTTGGAGAAGGTCACTTTGTGAAGATGTGAAGCTGAGACTTTGTATGATGTAGAGGAACTAGTGATGCTAAGATGTCAGACAAGGTATCCCAGCAGACACACCAGCGTGTACAACAATTCTATATAGGAAATGACTTTGGGGTATCTGAAGGGTTGAAAGAAGGCTCTTATAGTAGAACTTAATGGAGAGGTAATAAGTTGCAGACGACGAGGACATGGGAGACTCACAGGGGTCATGGGCAGGACTCTATATAGATGACTTTAGAGGCCACAATAAGATGCTTATATGTTGTCTTTAGAGCAGGAGGGATTCATCAGAAAGAGCATCAAAGAAAAGAATATGTTGGTCTTAGGCTTTAGGAAGATCATCTCAGCTGTTACGCAGAAAATAAAAAAAGGCCAAAAGAAGATGAGAATGGAAATAAAGATGTGTATAAGAGACAGTTATAAAACTGACTATAATTCAATAATCTCATTAAATATTCTAAATCTATCTTAATAAATTCCATCTAAAATAGAAATTCTTCATTAACTATTTAGTTATCTTAAAATATGTTGGGTGCATCAGAGCAACAAACATGACTCTCTTGACTTACCAATTGAGAGAAAAATGAATTTGTTCTCTGTTTTTTTATAAGCAAACTAGATTTTTAAATTCAGACCTCTAAAGTCAGAGAAGGTTAACTTTTATGAAGAAAAAGAAATACAAAAAGGCAAAATAGTTGTTTGAGGTGGCTATACAAATAGTTGAAAAAGGAAGAGAAGTGAAAGGCAAAGGAGAAAAAGAAAGATATACCTAATGAATGAAGAATTCCAAAGGATAGAAAGAAGAGATAAGAAAGCCTTCCTAACTGAACAATGCAAAGAAATAAAGGAAAACAACAGAATGGGAAAGACTAAGGATAATTAGAGATAACAAGGGAATATTTCACAAAAAGATCGAAACAATAAAGGACAGAAAAGGTATGGACCTAACAGAAGCAGAAGATATTAAGATGAGGTGGCAAAAATAAACAGAACTACACAAAAAAATCTTCAAAGTCCAGAAAACGAAGATGGTGTGATCACTCACTTAGAGCCAGACATCTTGGAGTGCAAAGTCAAGTGGGCCTTAGGAAGCGTCATTACAAACAAAGCTAGTAGAGTGATAGAACTCCAGCAGAGTTATTTCAAATCCTAAAAGATGATGCTGTGAAAGTGCTGCACTCAGTATTGCCAGCAAATTTGATAACTTAGCAGAGACCACAGGACTGGGAAAAGTCAGTTTTAATTCCAATCCCAAAGAAAGGTAGTATGAAAGAATGCTCAAACTACCACACAATTGTACTTATTTCACTAGCTAGCAAAGTAATGCTCAAAATTCTCCAAACTAGGCTTCAACAGTACATGAACCAAGAAATTCCAGATGTTCAACCTGGATTTAGAAAAGGCAGAAAAACCAGAGACTAAATTGTCAACATCTGTTGGATCATAGAAAAAGAAAGAGAATACCAGGAAAACATCTACTCTGCTTTATTGACTAGGCCAAAGCCTTTGACTGTGTAGATCACAACAGCTGTGGAAAATAAGGAGATGGGAATACCAGACCACCTTACCTGCCTCCTAAGAAACATATATACAGGTCAAGAAGCATCAGCTAGAACCAGACACAGAACAACATACTGGTTGCAAGCTGGGAAAGAAGTACATCAAGGCTGTATATTGTCACCCACTTATTTAACTTATATGCAGAGTACATCATGCAAAATGCCAGGTTGGATGAAGCACAACCTGGAGTCAATGTTGCTAGGAGAAATATCAATAACCTCAGATATGTAGATGACAATACTCTTATAGCAGAAAGTGAAGAAGAATTAAAGAGCCTTCTGAGTAGGGTGAAAGAGGAGAGTGAAAAAGCTGTCTTAAAATTCAACATTCAAAAAACTAAAATCATGGCATCTGGTACCATCACTTCATGACAAATTGATGGGGAAACAATGGAAACAGTGAGAGACTATTTTCTTAGGCTTCAAAATCACTACAGATGGTGATTACAGCCATGAAATTAAAAGACACTTGCTCTTTGGGGAAAAAAAAGCTATGATCACCTAGACAGTGCATTAAAAGCTGAGACATTACTTTGCCAACAAAAGTCCATATAGTCAAAGCTAGTGCTTTTTTCAGTAGTCATGCATAGATATGAGTTGGACCACAAAGAAGGCTGAATGTCGAAGAACTGATGCTTTGGGACTGTGGTGTTGGAGAAGATTCTTGAGAGTCCCTTAGACTGTAAGGAGATCAAACCCATCAATCATAAGTGAAATCAATCATGAATATTCATTGGATGGATTGACGATAAAGCTGAAGCTCCAATATTTGGCCACTTGATGCAAAGACCTGGCTTATTAGAAAAGACCCAGATGCTAGGAAAGTTTAAAGGCAGGAGGAGAAGTGGACGACAGAGGACGAGATGGTTGGATCTCAATGGAGATGAGTTTAAGCAAGTCCCAGGAGATGGTGAAGGACAGGGAAGCCTGACATGCTTCATTCCATGGGGTTGCAAAGAGTTAGACACAACTGAGTGACTGAACAACAGTAACTTAAATGACCCCACGGCTGAGTCACCTCTGGTTAAACAACTAACAGGGAAGGAGCACAACCCCATCCATCAGCAGATAATTGGGTTAAAACTTTACTGAGCACATCTATGCCCACCAGAGCAAGATCCAGTGCCCTTCAAACAGGAAGCTTACAGAAGCCTCTCAGCCTCTTCAGTCACCAGAAAGCAGGCAGAAGAAAGAAGAATCACTATCCCTTGGCTGGAATGAAAATCACATCACAGAAAGTTCAGTTCAGTCACTCAGTCATGTTTGACACTTTGTGAACTCAAGGACTGCAGCACGCCAGGCATCCCTGTCCATCATCAACTCCCAGGGTTTACTCAAACTCATGTCCATTGAGTTGGTAATGCCATCCAACAATCTCATCCTCTGTCATCCCCTTCTCCTCCTGCCTTCAATCTTTCCCAGTATCAGGGTCTTTTCAAATGAGTCAGCTCTTCGAAAAACTGTTGGAGTTTCAGCTTCAACATCAGTCCTTACAATGAACATTCAGGACTGATTTCCTTTAGGATGGACTGCTTGGATATTGTTGCACTCCAAGGAACTCTAAAGAGTATTCTCCAACACTACAGTTCAAAAGCATCAATTTGTTGGCTCTCAGCTTTCTTTATAGTCCAGCTCTTACATCCATACATGACTACTGGAGAAACAATAGCCTTGACTAGATGGACCTTTGTTGGAAAAGTAATGTCTTTGCTTTTTAACATGCTGTCTACGTTGGTCATAACTTTTCTTCCAAGGAGTAAGCATCTTTTTATTTAATGGCAGCAGTCACTATCTGCAGTGATTTTGGAGCCCACAAAAATAAAGTCTGACACTGTTTCCACAGTTTCTCCATCTATTTGCAATGAAGTGATGGCAGCAGATGCCATGATCTTTGTTTTCTGAATGTTGAGCTTTAAGCCAACTTTTTTACTCTCCTCTTTCACTTTCATCAAAAGGCTATGTAGTTCTTCTTGAGTTTCTGCCATAATCGTGGTGTCTTCTGCATATCTGAGGTTATTGACAATTCTCCTGGCAACATTGACTCCAGTTTGTGCTTCTTCCAGCCCAACGTTTTTCATGATGTACTCTGCATATAAATTTTATAAATGGTGACAGTATACAGCCTTGACATACTCTTTTTCCTATTTGGAACCAGTCTCTTGTTCCATGTTAAGTTCTACCTGTTGCTTCTGACCTGCATACAGATTTCTCAAGAGGCAGGTCAGGTAGTCTTGTATTCCCATCTCTTCAGAATTTTCCACAGTTTATTGTGATCCACACAGTCAAAGGCTTTGCCATAGTGAAGAAAGCAGAAATGGATGCTTTTCTGGAACTCTCTTGCTTTTTCCATGATCCAGTGGATGTTGGCAATTTGATCTCTGGCTCCACTGCCTTTTCTAAAACCAGCTTGAACATCAGGAAGTTCACGGTTCACGTATTGCTGAAGCCTGGCTTGGAAAATTTTGAGCATTACTTTGCTAGCGTGAGATGAGTGCAGTTGTGCAGTAGTTGGAGCATTCTTTGGCATTGGCTTTCTTTGGGATTGGGATGAAAACTGACCTTTTCCAGTCCTGTGGCCACTGCTGAGTTTTCCAAATTTGCTGGAATATTGAGTGCAGCACTTTCACAGCATCACCTTTCAGGATTTGAAATAGCTCAACTGGAATTCCATCACCTCCACTAGCTTTGTTCATAGTGATGCTTCCTAAGGCCCACTTGACTTCACATTCCAGAATGTCTGGCTCTACGTGTCTGATCACACCATCATGATTATCCGGGTCATGAAGATCTTTTTTGTACAGTTCTTCTGTGTATTCTTGTCACCTTTTCATAATATCTTCTGCTTCTGTTAGGTCCATACCATTTCTGTCCTTTATTGTGCCCATCTTAGCATGAAATATTCCCTTGGTATCTCTAATTTTCTTGAAGAGATCTCTAGTCTTTCCTATTCTATTGTTTCCCTCTATTTCTTTTCACTGATCACTGAGGAAGACTTGCTTATCTCTCCTTGCTATTCTTTGGAAGTCTGCATTCAAAATGGGTATATCTTTCCTTTTCTCTTTTTTCTTTTTTCCAGCTTCTGTTCTTTTCACAGCTACTTGTAAGCCCTCCTCAGACAGCCATTTTGCTTTTTTGCATTTCTTTGCCATGGGGATGGTCTTGATCCCTGTCTCCTGTACAATGTCATGAACCTCTCTCCATAGTTCATCAGGCACTCTATCTATCAGATCTAGTCCCTTAAATCTCTCACTTCTACTGTACAATCATAAGGATTTGATTTAGGTCATACCCAAATGGTCTAGTGGTTTTCCCCACTTTCTTCCAATTTAGTCTGAATTTGGCAATAAGGAGTTCTTGATCTGAGCCACAGTCATTTCCTGGTCTTATTTTTGCTGACTGTATAGAGCTTCTCCATCTTTGACTGCAAAGAAGAGAATCAAACTGATTTCATTATTGACCATCTGGTGATGTCCATGTGTAAGAGTTCTGTCTTGTGTAATTGGAAGAGGGTGTTTGCTATGACCAGTGCATTCTCTTGGGAAAACTCTATTAGCCTTTACCCTGCTTCATTCTGTATTCCAAGGTCAAATTTGCCTGTTACTCCAGGTGTTTCCTGACTTCCTACTTTTGCATTCCAGTCCACTATAATGAAAAGGACATCTTTTTTGTGTGTTAGTTCTTAAAAGTCTTGTAGGTCTTCATAGAACCATTCAACTTCAGCTTCTTCAGTGTTACCGGTTGGGGCATAGACTTGGATTACCATGATATTGAATGGTTTGCCTTGGAAACAAACAGAGATCATTCTGTCGTTTTTGAATTTGTATCCAAGTACTGCATTTCAGACTGTTTTGTTGACTATGTAGGCTACTCCATTTCTTCTTAGGTTTTCCTACCCACTGTAGTAGATATAATGGTCATCTGAGTTAAATTCACCCATTCCAGTCCATTTTAGTTCTCTGATTCCTAGAATGTCGACATTCACTCTTGCCATCTCCTGTTTGACCATTTCCAATTTGCCTTGATTCATTGACCTAACATTCCAGGTTCCTATGCAATATTGCTCTTTACGGCATTGAATCTTGCTTCTATCACCAGTTACATGCACAATTGGATGTTGTTTTTGCTTTGGCTCCATCCTTTCTTTCTTTCTGGATATATTTCTCCACTGATCTCCAGTAGCATATTGGGCACCTACCAACCTGGGGAGTTCCTCTTTTGGTATCCTATCATTTTGCCTTTTCATACTGTTCATGGGATTCTCAAGGTAAGAATACTGAAGTGGTTTGTCATTCCCTTCTCCAGTGGACCACATTTTGTCAGAACTCTCCACCATGAACCGTCTGTCTTGGGTTGCCCCACACAGCATGGCTTAGTTTCATTGAGTTAGACAAGGCTGTGGTTCATGTGATCAGATCGGCTAGTTTTATGTGATTGTGGTTTCAGTCTGTCTGCCCTCTGATGCCCTCTCTCAGCACCTACCATCTTACTTGGGTTTCTCTTGCCTTGGATGTGGAGTATCTCTTAATGGCTGTTCCAGCAAAGCTCAGCTGCCGCTCCTTATCTTGGACAAGGGGCATCTCCTCACTGCTGCTGCTCCTGACCTTGGACATGGGGTATCTCTTCTGGGCCAGTCCTGCACTGAGCAGCTGCCACTCCTGATTACATTTCCTGTCAAACTAGATGGTGGGAAGGCAGTTAATAATGTGATCATTTTTATAAAAGACTGATTTTTTTAAGGCCACATTCCAATTTTTACTCTGATATATTTTTGATAGATTTCAATCTATTCAATTTATAAATGTTCTGAATATAAAGAATTTGATCCCTAAACTATCTTTTTTAAAATTATGAAAGTATGATAGCACATTTATAGGAGACTTAGGAAATACAGAGCAAAGTTACATATAGTTCCACTGTATATTACAATTTTTTAAGTAGATAAACTAAGATTTTTAGTTGAAGTTTCAATATCAAACTCTCAAATATTTATAGAATGAATAGAAAGAACATGAAAGTAGAAAACTGTAGAACAAAAAAGTAGTAGACCTGAAAAGCACAATGAACCAATTCAACAAAATTAAGATATATACAATTTTCACACAGCTGTAGGATACAACTTCTATTCATGTACCCATAGACTATAAACTAGGAAATACTAAAACATATCCAGAGACATAAAACATGGTCTAAAAATCTCATGGCCTAAAGGTACTGAAATCATACAAAGTCTGTTCTTATCACTGTGGAATTATGTTAGAAATCAATGTAAAAAGATATTTGAAAATAATACACATATTTTTGAGCACATTAATATATGTATAATATATATGTATTATGTATCATACACACATATACAGTACATGTATAATACACATATATTGATGCTTTTGAACTGTGGTGTTGGAGAAGACTCTTGAGTGTCCTTTGGACTGCAAGGAGATCCAACCAGTCCATCCTAAAAGAGATCAGTCCTGGGTGTTCATTGGAAGGACTGATGCTGAAGCTAAAACTTCAATACTTTGGCCACCTCATGCAAAGAGTTGACTCATTGGAAAAGACCCTGATGCTGGGAGGGATTGGGGGCAGGAGGAGAAGGGGACGACAGAGGATGAGATGGCTGGATGGCATCACCGACTCAATGGACATGAGTTTGGGTAGACTCGAGGAGTTGGTGATGGACAGGGAGGCCTAGTGTGTTGTGGTTCATGGGGTCGCAAAGAGTTGGACATGACTAAGCGACTGAACTGAACTGAATTGATAATCAAGTGCATTATATTAAAACCTATATCATTGTACTTTGAAAATCTATTAACTGTCATATTTTCTATTACTTTAATTCAATTAATATTGCTGATACACTGGTATCTCTCCTTTACATTATTCTGTAACCCCCTCAGTGATGGTACATTAGTTTATTTGTTTCCCTTGTGCCCTCTGTTCTTCCCAAACAGAGCATTTGGTTTTTTCCCCCTGGACTAGTTTATGTTCTGTAGTATACTCACTCTTCTCTGAACTGAATGGATTTTTCTCCCTTATCTTTAAATTTAAATCCAACATGTACTTTATTATCATATCACTCATCACTCATATCAGTCATCACTTACTGCACAAAATCTTTTTCCTCTCATCTGAGTGCTATATTAATGAGATAGTGTATGTAAGGTATCCAGCATAGTGCCTGAAATTATGACATAATACATCTATACCCATTATTTTTATTCTTCTGAAAACCACAATATGATCTAAGTACTTACCATGACATTACCTAAGAATGTGTGTTAATTCTCCTACCAGACAATTGGTTCCTCAATGACATAAACCATTATCTTATACATTGCAGTGACATAAATCATCCTATTTATACATTGGAGAATTCTCCACAAGTGCTTACCTTAGTCCCAGAACAAATTGATGGATCAGTTCAGTTCAGTCAATCAGCTGTGTTTGACTCTTTGCAACCCCATGGACTGCAGCATGCCAGGCCTCCCTGTCCATCACCATCTCCTGGAGTTTACCCAAAATCGTGTCCATCGAGTCGGTGATGCCATCCACCATCACACCCTCTGTCATCCCCTTCTCCTCCTGCCATCAATCTTTCCCAACATAGGGTCTTTTCAAATAGGTCAGTTCTTCCAATCAGGTGGCCAAAGTATTGGAGTGTCAGCTTCAGCATCAGTCCTTCCACTGAATATTCAGGACTGATTTCCTTTAGGATGGACTGGTTGGATCTTCTTGCAGTCCAAGGGACTCTCAAGAGTGTTCTCCAACACAACTGTTCAAAAAAATACAGTATAGTAAAGTAAAATAAAGTAAAAATAAAATTTTAAAAAATCAGTTCTTCAGTGCTCAGCATTCTTTATAGTTCAACTCTCACATCCATACATGACTTATGGAAAAACCATAGTTTTGACTAAATGGACCTTTATGGGAAAGCAATGTCTTTGCCCTTTAATATGCTGTCTAGGTTGGTCATTACTTTTCTTCCAAGGAACAAGCATCTTTTAATTTCATGGCTACAATCACCATCTGCAGTGATTTTGGAGCTCCCCCCCCGCCCCCACAAAAAAAACGTTTGCCACTGTTTCCACTGTTTCCCCATCTATTTCCCATGAAGCGATGGGACCAGATACCATGATCTTCATTTTCTGAATGTTGAGCTTTAAGCCAACTTTTTTGCTCTTCTCTTTCACTTTCATCAAGAGGCTCTTTAGTTCTTCTTCACTTTCTGCCGTAAGGGTGGTATCATCTGCATATCTGAGGTTATTGATATTTCTCCCGGCAATCTTGATTCTAGCTTGTGCTTCATCCAACCCAGCATTTCTCATGATGTTCTCTGCATATAAGTTATATAACTGATGGATAAAATTGTACAAAGTTATATAGATTCAGGGAATGAATGAGTGAATGAATAAATAAATTAGTAGTAAGGGCAAGTGCTGACATAGCACATACTATGTAATACATATTGTTTTAAATTTTAGACATGCCTTGCCATTTTAATCTTCAAAACAACCCTATAAAGCAAATTCTACTCTTTTACTGAATTATAAATGAAGATTCTAGTGTCTAGAGAGGTTAAGTAACTTAATCTAGTCACTCAGATAGTTAACGGCAGGAGAGGCTTCAAAACCAAGCATGATCAATGACATTTAGCATTCTAGTATCTTGAAGAAATAATGACAGTGTGCAGAACACATAGTAACTGACCATTAGCTCTTCTTCAATGATAGTGTATAAGGGCATCCTCTCAGTAAATACAGAAACAAAGAGAATAATCTTCTGTTACTTAAAAAGAAGCAGAAAGGTATTTAATATGAAACTTTCTTCAAATACTGTTGTTGCTGTTGACCTCCCTAATTTGTCACTTGAAAGAATATTTATGCAAAACAGGCGAACCCATCGGGACATAAAATTTATTACTACCATACTGCTTTGTATATTTGAAGATGGCTGTGAGAGTAAAGCTTTAATGTTTTCACCATAACAACAACAAAATGGTAATTATATGAGTTAGAGTGTGTGTTAAGTAACCTTATTATTATAAATATTTCACAATATATACATGTATGAAATCAATACATTGTACACTTTAAACATATATACTATTATATGTCCACTATATCTCAGTAAAGCTGGAAAAGAAGTATTACTACCTAAGGTGATGGATTCCAAACCTAGAGGCCATACCTGTTGATCAGAATCAGTCACAGAAGTGTTTCTCTATAGACTGTCATGTGGCCTATGTCTTGCCCCAGCTCTGCTTTTCTCAGGCTCCCAAATCTTATCTCTTAGGTTTGTGTTTAAACACAAACCTAAAAAGGATGGTATTTCTTGACCCAGCTTATTAGGTGTTAGGTTTTATCCATGACCCATATCAATTTGTATTTTTCTAAAGGTTAATTTCTGAAAGAGATGGGAATACCAGACCACCTGACCTGTCTCTTGAGAAATCTGTATGCAGGTCAGGAAGCAACAGTTAGAACTGGACATGGAACAACAGACTGGTTCCAAATAGGAAAAGGAGTACGTCAAGGATGTATATTGTCACCCTGCTTATTTAACTTCTATGCAGAGTACATCATGAGAAACGCTGGACTGGAAAAAACACAAGCTGGAATCAAGATTGCCGGGAGAAATATCAATAACCTCAGATATGCAAATGACACCACCTTTATGGCAGAAAGTGAAGAGGAACTAAAAAGCTTCTTGATGAAAGTGAAAGTAGAGAGTGAAAAAGTTGGCTTAAAGCTCAACATTCAGAAAATAAAGATCATGACATCCGGTCCCATCACTTCACGGGAAATAGATGGGGAAACAGTGGAAACAGTGTCAGACTTTATTTTGGGGGGCTCCAAAAAACACTGCAGATGGTTACTGCAGCCATGAAATTAAAAGACCCTTACTCCTTGGAAGAAAAGTTATGTCCAACCTAGATAGCATATTCAAAAGCAGAGACATTACTTTGCCGACTAAGATCCGTCTAGTCAAGGCTATGGTTTTTCCTGTGGTCATGTATGGATGTGAGAGTTGGACTGTGAAGAAGGCTGAGCACCAAAGAATTGCTGCTTTTGAACTGTGGTGTTGGAGAAGACTTGAGAGTCCCTTGGACTGCAAGGAGATCCAACCAGTCCATTCTGAAGGAGATCAGCCCTGGAATTTCTTTGGAAGGAATGATGAAATGATTGAAATGAATGATGAAATCATTTCATTGGAAATGATTCTGATGCTGGGAGGGATTGAGGGCAGGAGGAGAAGGGGACGACCGAGGATGAGATGGCTGGATGGCATCACTGACTCGATGGACGTGAGTCTGAGTGAACTCCAGGAGTTGGTGATGGACAGGGAGGCTTGGCGTTCTGCAATTCACGGGGTCACAAAGAGTTGGACACGACTGAGCGACTGAACTGAACTGAACTGAAAGGTTAATTTAAGAAAGAGAAAACTTTAAAATACCTGATAGGCTTAAATGGTAAAATTAACTTTTCACAAATAACTGAATAAATGTGGCACTCCTTTTCTCACCACCTAAAACTAGAGTAGTCCAAAATCTTCATTCACTGTTGGTCATAAGCCCAACTCTGTTTACAGGCTAACTCAAAAGATATCTGTCTTTAGTTGATCATTATAGTCTGTAGTCACATTTCCAATTTTAAAGGACCTCAGAATAAGACTTTATATTTTTATGAATGGTCTTTGACCTCATTAAGTCAATAGACTTTTTAAATCTTAAAGAGAAAAGCTATAGTTTGAAATTATAATAAACAATTATCCATGTTTACTTTAATTTTAAATTTTTGGAAGATAATGCCAACATGAAAAATAATAAATGGTACTTATAGGTCAACAATTTTTAGTATTAAAATCAATTTACAGTATATTTGCTTGAGGTACACATAAATTTGAAGCAGCAGTAAGTGTAAACAAAATACTGTTTTCTTGGATGCACTCCAATATAATTATAGCTCTTCACCCTTGTGACTACATGTGTGTGTAGTTTAAAGCTATTTTCCTGCCCCAAGCCACACTAGCAGTATCTTTAGACATGCTTGCCATTGACTGAAATGCAAAAATCTCTGTAAACAAGAAAAAATAGTCTCTAAAATAAATATACAAGTAAATTTAAACAGTAGATTAAACCTGTATTCTGTCATCCATGTCAAATCTTAGGTTATAATCTTGTGACTTAAAATTGGGTTATCCTTAAGTATTTAATCATAAAATTGTGTATTTCTAATAGGCAATTGTAAAAATAATCATCAATCACATTTATTACAAACATCTCATAAAACAGTAAAATGTTTATGGGATTGTAGTAGGCAGCTAGGTTGTTCTGTAATGTATAAAGATTTGCATATATAAAAAAACCAGCAGGCAACAAACAAGGTTTGCTTCTGTTTTCCAAAAAGTAAAATTGCATTTGATATAATGACTACTTAATTTTTATTAAAATATATTAAATATTTTTCAGGCATTGATTATCACCATAGCCTAACAGGTGTATATTCTGAAATAACTAAACTCAAATCTTAATTTATAAGAGGACTTACATATAAAAGAACTCTTTCTCCAGCCTCAGGGGTGAATCAGAACTCTTTGAACATATTTGTGATGTTAAATGATATTACCTTGTATTTCACGCAGATACATACATATGTGAAGTTATTGTTACTGGTTTTATTATTGTGTTGCTGTCTATGATGAACATATTTAAGTGACAATAGTGTTCTCAAAAGAATTCTGTTTATAGCTTACATAGCTGGCATTGTTTGTATTGGGTAAGAATAAAATGTGATTTTATGGAAAGAAAGTAGAGCTCTTTTTATCTGTAGCCTTAAGGCGGCCAACTGTCGATACCTTAATCCACTAATCCCCTCTATAATCATGTGTTCATGTGCTGTGGAAAAACACTCAGAATTCATTTTAAGAAACCCTTTTATTTCCCTAGTTGAGAGTATACTTACTATAGGCTGTATGTTATAAAAGGGCTAATAAAATACTTGAATATGTATATATATATCAGCTCTGAAATCTACTGCTTTGGGGTATATCCTTTTCATTAAAAAATAAAACAAAACACAAAAAACAAATATCATGAAAACTGAAGAAACACACAGAGTAGTAAAGAGAAAAATGAATGACATCACATTGGATAAATCTGCAGGATTTTTTACATTTGGCTTTCACCTATCATTTTTAAAGATTCTGCCTTCTATTTACTTGTCAGAGACTAAGATTTAATTTTCATATGCTGCATATAAATCTCCATGTTAAGATATTGATATAACAAATTGCTGAATGTTTTAGTGATTGATTCTTGCTGACCAAAATGGGCTTTCAGATTGGAAGTCTTTCATTTTTCCCTGAGAAGACACCTGCTGAGACAGAAGTCTGACTGCCACACAAAAGAAACGTACGGTTGGGTTCCGTCGAGCAATTGCAATGCTATCAAAAATTTCATCTTTTAATAAAAATTATCTAAGGATTTGGCAAAAAGAAAAATAAAAAGAACCGTGGTTAAAATGGACTAACTACTCATTCTCAGGCAGTATTAGCATACTGATTGGCTGTTACTTCTGTCACTCTTCTTACTATGGAATTATGACAGGCCCCACAGCAGGAAACAAATATTCATTAATACCCTGTCCTCTGGGACACAATAAACTGCCATTCACATGCATACAAATAAAATACACAAGACTTGTCAGGCAAGGGGACATAAAACGAAAGATGCTTTTGCAAAGTGATGTGATATTACCGGGGGATGGGACCAGTGTGAAAGGGTTTTGTTTCTCTTTCTATCTCATCATGGTAGGAAAATTCTTTATATGGATTTGCTTTTAAAATATCCTATCTTTCTCCACTTGAGCTCTTTGAGCTCTTCAATTAAATGGCAAGTTCTTGCTTCTAAGGAAAGGGGTGGGGGGCGGGAAAGACCTTTACAAGCCTGTAATTAGTTCCACAACACAGAAACAATTAGAATTCTAAAATTCCATTAAAATGTAAGACAGCGCTCTCATTTGGTTCAAATATGATATGCAAAAATATTCTGCTAAATGTGTTTGAAAAACCTCATTAGAATCAGTAGGGATGAAATATACTTCAATATCACATACCTGATGGGATCAATAAGAGTAAAATGGCATCACTGTTGAAACTCCACTGTCTACTTGTTACACTAAAAGATTAGGTCAAATTTCACCCTAAATATTACCACCTCATGCGAAGAGTTGACTCATTGGAAAAGACTCTGATGCTGGGAGGGATTGAGGGGAAGAGGAGAAGGGGACGACAGAGGATGAGATGGCTGGATGGCATCACTGACTCGATGGATGTGTCTGAGTGAACTCCGGGAGTTGGTGATGGACAGGGAGGCCTGGAGTGCTGTGATTCATGGGGTCGCAAAGAGTCAGACACGACTGAGCGACTGAACTGAACTGAAATATTACCACATGACTGAGTTTACACCTTGTTATAACCAGATGATACAGTATTGAAGAATAAATTAGGCAACATACTATATGTAATTATGAATGTTAATTCCTTTGATATTTATTAGAGCAACAAATACTCTAATAAATTTTTAATTTTCAATCACCTAGCCTAAAACTTCTCCTGAAGGTATGCAGAGAATTTGGTGATCACAAGTAGACACAAATGTTTCATAATTGTTTCATAGATTGTATATTCACCAGTCCACCATATACAGACATTATTTTAACCTGAAAATGTGTAAATGCATATACTTACATTCTTCAAATATAATTGCTTAATTAGTTTAATTTTATTGTTTTTCCTCAATGTTTGTTCTCCTTGTGATTTTCCAGTGAAACAGAAGTTATGTTCGAGGATTTGAAAGAATATACTTGGCTTTTCAGGTGGCTCAGGGGTAAAGAATCCCTCTGCCTATGCAGGAGATGTGGGTTTGATCCCTGGGTCAGGAAGATACCCTGGAGAAGGAAATGGCAACCCACTCCAGAATTCTTGCCTGGGGAATCCCATGAACAGATGAGCCTGGTGGGATACAGTCCATGGGATCACAGTCAGACATGTCTGAGCACACACACACCTTTATATACTTCCAACATATAAAGAATTTGAACAAGAGACAATTGCGGAATCTATCATTTAAACTTTAGACTAAAAGAAACAAACTCTTATACCCCAAAAACATAGATGAATATCAAATGCATTATGCTAAATGAAAGAATCCAGACACAAAGGTTGTATAATATATGACTCCATTTATGTGAAATAATCTATAAAGCTAAATCATAAGTACAAAAAGCAGTTGCCAAGAGCTGGAGGTGGGAGAAAAGGTTGACTATAAAGTGCACAAAGCAATTTTTGATGTAATGGAGTTACTCTCTATCTTAATTTTAGTGATAGTTACATAATGATGTGGATTTGTCAAAACTCTTCGAACTATACAGCAAAATGAGTGAATTATACTGTACGTAAATCATACTTAAATAAACCTTTCTTAAGAAGAAAAAAATCCTCCAGGCTTAGCAATGTCATGAGACCATCAGAATGTTCTAAATTGAGGTTATTAGGTCTGAGCAAAAATGACAGTGGTAGTTTTATAATTGGGCAGTTAGAAATACTTTTTTGTAATTGTCTGTAGTGATATAATTCCCAATGGGCTTCCCTGGTGACTCAGACATTAAAGAATCTGCCTGCAATGTGGGAGACCCGGGTTCAATCTCTGTGTCAGGAAGATCCTCTGGATAAGGGAATGGCTATCCACTCCAGTATTCTTGCCTGGAGAATTCTATGGACAGCGGAGTCTGGTGGGCTGCAGTCTATGAGGTCGTAAAGAACTGGTCATGACTGAACAACTTTCACATTCATTTTTAGGAAGAGTGAGAGTAGATTAAAAATACTCACTGATCTTTGAATGTCTCCCTTATATAGCATTAAAAAAAATAAAAACTGCAATATGTTATTTAACACACCACAGGAAATATGTGAAGGGGATTAAGAGGTACAAACTAAGTAATCATGGGATATAATATATAGCATAGGGAATATAGTTATTAATAATACTACTGTAATAACTTTGTGTAGTGACAGATGGTTACTAGACTTTCTGCATTGATTATTTTGTATTGTATTTAAATGTCAAAATATTATACTGAATATCTGAAACTAACATGATATTGTATATCAACTGTACTTCAATTAAAACAAACAACTTCAAAAAGTGCACTTCACCAGCGACATAGGTTATTGTTTTCAACATAAAAAGAAAAAATGGCAGAAAATGAAGTAAGCACACTAACTCCTTCCCCTTTTCTTGATTTGTTTTCAACTTTTATGTCTTAGACCCAATGACATTATTAACTACACAGCAAATGTTAACTAAATGACCCACATCTTTCTGTAACATAGCAACAAGAGGCAGGTCTCGTTTTTACAGCAGTAGATACATTACATGGAATAAACATGAAAATGGAATGTCACCTCTCAGATGTGATAGAATTGCCACTCTGTCCTAGTATTCCTCAAGAAAAGAGTAGTAGAGAAAATAAAGAGCAATGCTTTTCAATAAAATTGCAGAGAAAAATTTTGGTGGTCTGAATGATATTATCCAATTTGGATCATAGCCAGAACTGAGCCATAAAAGTAGAAAAAATAAAACTTCTCAATTATTTAGTTTAATAAAAAAAGAACAAGTAAAAAATGATCAGCCCTTGGAAAGATAAAAAGAAAAACAATTTGAGATATTATGTGAAATAATAATAATAATTAGCATTATGTATATAAATCTAAATACATAAAAGCAGAGAAACTCTACAGAGGGAAAATTTATGTCCAAGCAAATTTGTAATCAAGTAAGATGAGTACAATCCATACATTCAGTAAAACTTGATTAGTTTATGTTTTTTTGTCAGGAATTATTCTAGGTACTGGGGTATTTTCATGAACACAAGAGATGCTCTTCTTGCCTTCACAGATTTTGTAGTCTAAATCACTAGAGGTACACAGTTTTGTGTCAAAAATGATTGTCATTCTATCTTGGATATAGGAAAAGCTAAAAGTGCACTGTATATTGCTTTTTTGAAAAAGGACACTACAAATTAGGTGACAAAAAATATATATATATAATAATTTGTTCTTCAATATTTTTGAATCTGACTCAAATCAATATTTTGTAAGGTGCAATAACCAATTATTACATGGCTATTCTCTGAATTTCTGGACTGAACTTTAAACAGAATTAATCAATTCTGCTTCTAGGTATGTTAGTTTCTCAAACTATTTTCTTCCAGCCATTAGAAGTAACAGACGATAAACTCTTAACCATCTAGACACAAATTTACTATTCATTACCCATAATTTATTATTACTCATATCCTTAACAGATTTTTCCCTAATTTAGTCTCTTTCCTGATTTGTAAATCATTCAAAGTGTCCTCCAAACAGATCAGTTTATGATTACTAGACACAAAGATCTAGTATGATCTAAAATAATTCTATAATATTTTTGTGAAATACTTTCAGATATAAGATCATAGTAATCAATATAGCACATAACATTATATTTCCAATAAATCAATATGATCTGAATATTATTGTCTTTCAAAAAATTATTTGTACATGTCTATCCCTAACTCCCTAAACATCCCTTCCCCCTATCTTTCCCCCTGGCAACCATAATCTCATTCTCAAACACACTACTATATTTAAAATGGATAACCAACAAGCACCTACTACATAGCAAAAGGAACTTTGCTCAATGTTATATGGCCACCTAGATGGGAGAGGAATTTGGGGGGAGAGTGGATACATGTATATGTATGGCTGAGTACTTTTGTTGTTCCCCTGAAACTATCACAACATTGTTTGTTAACTGGCTATACCCCAAAACAAAATAAAAAGTTTTAAAAATGTTTATTCCTAGATGGATTTTCATGCAGACACAGGAAAATAAATATTTGCTGGCTTATCTGTGGTCAGCTAGATATCACCAGTTCTCCCAGTTAAGGTCTCTTCAGCAAAAAAAAATCCTCAACTGCATTTTCAGAATCCCCTTGTCAATCTGCTCTGAGTTAGAGGCCTCTAAAGAGAAACACTCACATGAGATTTAGAAGGAGGAAGGAAGGGGATGATGCCATTATTCTTTGGATGTAGTTGTAGCGTGATACATGGGCAGATGCAAGTTTCCAAGAAGCACCTAGATAAGCTTAAAAACACACCAATATTGGTCCTGCTGGCTGAGATGGTCTATGAAAACTATCCAGAAAGTTTTGCAAGGCTAACCTTTAAAGAGTTTCTACATGAACTCTTTAAAAAGCCACTCACTTCAGCGCTGCAGGCTGAGACTTTTGAAAAATGTACATAACCTCTAATTTCCTATATGAAAAATCGTTATACTCCAAAGTATAGTGAATTCTGTTTTCCTGATCAAACTCCAACTGGTATAAATATCATGTAACACAAAACTAAAAAATTCAGTGTTAAACTGAATGTTTTAGACTATCAAGGTAGGGACCTAATAAAAACTTATAAACTTTCGCACATAAAACCATAAACAAAATGCAAGGACTACCTACAGATTGAGAGAAGTTATTTGTAAACAATGTGACTTACAAGGGCTTAATTTTCAAAATATACAAACAGTTCATACAACTCAATAACAAAGAAAACAAACCCAATCAAAAAATAAGCGGAATACCCAAATAGACATGTCTCCAAAGAAGATATACAGATGGCCAAACGGTACATGGAAAGATACTCAACATCACTAATTATTAGAGAAATGCAAATCAAAACTACAATGAGATACCACCTCACTCCAGTAAGAATGGCCATCATTAAAAAGTCAACAAATAACAAACACTGGAGAGGGTGTAGAGAAAAGGGAACCCTCCTACACTGTCGGTGGGAATGTAAATTGGTGAGGCTACTGTGAAAAACAGTATGAAGGGTCCTTAAAAAACTAAAAATAGAACTGCCATATGATCCAGCAATCCCACTGCTGAGCATATATCTAAAGAAAATCATAGTTTGATAGCAGGACTATTTACAATAGCCAAGATATGGAAACAACTTAAATGTCCTGACAGATGAACAGATAAAGAGGATATGGTATATAAACACAATGGAATACCACTCAGCCATAAAAAGAATTGAATAATGTCATTTGCAGCAACATGGAAGACCTAGAGATTATCATAACAAGTGAAGTTAAGCCAGGCAAAACAATTATCATATGATACTAATTATATGTGGAATTTAAAATATGATACAAATGAACTTATTTATGAAATTGAAACAGGGTCACAGACCCAGAAAATAAACTCATGGTTACCAAAGAAGAGAGGGAGTGGGGGACGGATAAATGAGGGATTTGGAAGAGCAGATTCTATCTCCTATATATAAAATTATAAACTATGTTTTACAGGGAAATTTATAGCACAGGGAACTTTATTCAATAGCCTGTAATGAATCATAATAGAAAAGAATATGAAAACAACTATACATAAATTAATGAGTTTGTTATATACAAGAAACTAATAACATTGTAAATCAATTATACTTCAATAAAAGGTAAATAAATAGACAATAAATGTTGCAGAAGTTCAGAGAAGAAGAAAGAAATTGTGCCTCTTCCTGACCCAGCAGCTCCTAAATATTCCATAGTAATAACAATTAGAAGATGTTTGTCAAGTCTAAAAATCATCAAAAGTTTCAAGATGTAATTTCAAATTACAAGATGTAGTTTATTCAGCTATTCAACAACTAACTCTTCATTGAACTGTTACTTTGAGACAGGTATTGTCTACATACTTGGACTATGTGAGTGAACACAACATGCAAAGTTTGCCTCATTTAAGGAGTTTAGGTTAGAGCAAAGAATTATCATAAAAGAAGCAATAAATATGATAAAAAATGATATGACATGATAGAAAGTGATACCAATATCAAGAAACAAAAAATCTCAAGTAACAAGCTAACATGATAGTACTTAGAAAGGAACTACAAAAAGAACAAATAAACCCCTAAATTGATAGAAAAATGGAAATAACAAGGATTGTAACAGAAAAAAAATTAAATAGAGACTAAAAGGCAATTTTAAAAATCAGTCATCAAGACAGTATGGTACTGGCACAAAGACAGAAATATAGATCAGTGGAACAAAATAGAAAGCCCAGAGACAAATCCAAGCACCTATGGACACCTTATCTTTGACAAAGGAGGCAAGAATATACAATGGAGAAAAGACAATTTCTATATCAAGTGGTTCTGGGAAAACTGGTCAACCACTTGTAAAAGAATGAAGCTAGAACACTTTCTAACACCATACACTAAAATAAACTCAAAATGGATTAAAGATCTAAATGTAAGACCAGAAACTATAAAACTCCTAGAGGAGAACAAAGGCAAAACACTCTCCGACGTACATCACAGCAGGGTCCTCTATGACCCACCTCACAGAATATTGGAAATCACAGCAAAAATAAACAAATGGGACCTAATTAAACTTAAAGGCTTCTGCACAACAAAGGAAACTATAAGCAAGGTAAAAAGACAGCCTTCAGAATGGGAGAAAATAATAGCAATTGAAGCAACTGACAAACAACTAATCTCAAAAATATACAAGCAACTCCAGCAGCTCAATTCCAGAAAAAATAAATGACCCAATCAAAAAATGGGCCAAAGAACTAAATAGACAGTTCTCCAAAGAAGACATAGAGATGGCTAACAGACACATGAAAAGATGCTCAACAGCACTCATTATCAGAGAAATGCAAATCAAAACCACAGTGAGGTACCATTTCACGCCAGTCAGAATGTTTGCAATCCAAAAGTCTACAAGCAATAAATGCTGGAGAGGGTGTAGAGAAAAGGGAACCCTCTTACACTGGTGGTGGGAATGCAAACTAGAACAGCCACTATGGAGAACAGTGTGGCGATTCCTTAAAAAACTGGAAATAGAACTGCCATACGACCCAGCAATCCCACTGCTGGGCATACACACTGAGGAAACCAGAATGGAAAGAGACACGTGTACCCCAATGTTCACTGCAGCACTGTTTAAATAGCCAGGACATGTCCATCAGCAGATGAATGGATAAGAAAGCCATGGTACATATACACAATGGAGTATTACTCAGCTATTAAAAAAATACATTTGAATCAGTTCTAAAGAGGTGGATGAAATTGGAGCCTATTATACAGAATGAAGTAAGCCAGAAAGAAAAACACCAATACAGTATACTAGCGCATATATATAGAATTTAGAAAGATGGTAACGATAAACTTGTATGCGAGACAGCAAAAGAAACACAGATGTATAGAACAGTCTTTTGACTCTGTGGGAGAGGGAGAGGGTGGCATGATTTGGGATAATGGCATTGAAACATGTATAATATCATATATGAAACGAATCACCAGTCCAGGTTCAATGCATGATACTGGATGTTTGGGGCTGGTGCACTGAGACGACCCAGAGGGATGGTACAGGGAGGGAGGAGGGAGAGGGGTTCAGGATGGGGAACACGTGAATACCTGTGGCGGATTCATGTTGATGTATGGCAAAACCAATACAATATTGTAAAGTAATTAACCTCCAATTAAAATAAATAAATTTATATATTTTAAAAAAGTAAGCTAACAGCCAGATTTGGCTGAAGGGCATTCACTAACATTCACTAATTCTTGAATGCTATAATACCTTCAGTAATATCTAGTCTAGTGATTAAGTCTTGTCTACATGAATCAATTAAAAAACAAATTAAAATTTCACCTGAAAAAAAATAAAAATAAAAGTCAGTAAATCTAAAAGCTGCTTCATTGAAAGAAACAAAATTAATAAACTTCTAATTAGATTCCTCAAGAAAAAAGAGAGGACTAAAAAAAAATAAAATTTTAAATGAAACAGATGTTACATGGGATACCACAGATATAAAAAAGATCATAAGAGACTACTATGAATAATTATATGCCAACAAATAAGACAACCTAAAAGTAATGGATAAATTCCTAAAGCATAAAATCTACCAAGACTAAATCATGAAGAAATGGAAAATCTGAACAGTCTGATTACTAGTAAGGATATTAAATTAACTTTAAAAAACAGTAATTAAAAGTCCAGGATCAGATGGCTTCACTGGCGAATTCTACCAAATGTTTAAAGAAGAATAAACATCAATACTTCTCAAACTCTTAAAAAATAGAGAAGAAGGAAGTACTTGCAAGCTCCTTTTATGAGGCCAGCATTACCTTGATACCAAAAACACACAAGGACACCACAAGAAAGAAAACTGCACTCAATATACCTGATGAACATAGATATAAAATTCCCCAATGAAATAATATCAAAATTTAATAATCTATTAAAACTATCATACATCATGATCAAATGGGATTTATTTCATGGATGCAAAGATGGTTAAATGTCCACAAATCAGTCAGTGTGACACATCACATTAATACAATGAAGGATAAAAGTTATCTGATCAACTCAATAGATGCAGAAAATACATTTGATTTAATTCAAACACATTTATGATAAAACTATCAAGTAGGTTCCCTGAAGGAGCCCTACTGGGAGGCGGGGTCATGGCAGACAGGCCTGGAGGGCTGGGGGCCAGCCCTGATCAGCCATAATTAAAACAGGAGAGAAGGAAAATGTGGACCAAGATTTTTCTAAAGGTTTTATAGATATTTATGACAAATAGAGCATCTGTGTTCCTGTTGATGGATTTAGGACACTGGGGTGATTCACTGTCTCAAGCTAACTCAGTCCAAAGCAGGAACTCTTAAGAAGATAATACTTCCTCAGATCTCGGTGATGCTTTATTGTGACTGTGCTGCTAAGTACAGTTATCATCTTGATTTTACACACTTTCATCAGCCTTTTTGGAGAAGGAAATGGCAACCCACTCCAGTATTCTTGCCTGGAGAATCCCACAGACAAAAGAGCCTGGTGGGCTACAGTCCATGGGACATGACTGAGCAACTAACACACACAACACACATCAAGTAGGTATAGAAGGAACATACCTCAACATGTTAAATGTCATATATGATAAGCCCATAGCTAATATCTACTCAATGGTAAAAAGCTAAAAACTTTTCTCTAAGTTCAGGAAAAAGACTATGATGCCCACTCAAGCACTTTTATTCAATACAGTATTGGAAATCTTAACCAGAAAAATTATAAAGAAAAAAAATGTAATGGATCCAAATTGGAAAAAAAGAATTAAAACCAGCACTATTAGCAGATGATATGATATTATATAAGGAAAACCCTAAAGACTCCAACAAAAAACTGTTAGAACTAATAAACAAACTAAGTAAAGTTGAAGGATACAAAATCAAAATGTAAAAACCTGTTGTGTTCTATACACTAGTAATGAACTATCAGAAAGAGAAATTAAGAAAACAATTCCATTTACAATTGCTTCAAGAAATACTAGGAATACACTTAACCAAGGAAGTAAAAAATCTATACACTGGAAACTTAAGGTACTAATAAAAGAAACTAAAGAAGACACATATAAATAGAAAGATAAGGATTAGAAGTGGAGAAGGCAATGGCACCCCACTCCAGTACTCTTGCCTGGAAAATCCCGTGGACGGAGGAGCCTGGTGGGCTGCAGTCCATGGTGTCACGAAGAGTTGGACACAACTGAGCGACTTCACTTTGACTTTTCACTTTCATGCACTGGAGAAGGAAATGGCAACCCACTCCAGTGTTCTTGCCTGGAGAATCCCAGGGACGGAGGAGCCTGGTGGGCTGCTGTCTATGGGGTCACACAGAGTTGGACACATGACTGAAGTGACTTAGCAGCAGCAGCAGCAGCAGGATTAGAAGAATATCCTGAAAATGTCCATACTACCCAAAGCAATCTACAGATTCAAAGTAATCCCTATCAAAATTCCAACAGCATTTTTTCACAGAACAAGAACCAACAATCCTAAAATTAGTATAGGACCACAAAAGTCTTCAAATAGACAAAGCAATCTTGAGAAAGAAGCACAAAGCTTGAAGTATCTCATTCCCTGATTCAAATTACAAAGCTATAGCAATCAGAACAGTATGATATTGGTGTAAAAGTGGACACACAGATCTATGAAACAAAATAGAAAGCCCAGAAATAATCTCATGCATATACAGTCAAACAATTCGTGATGAAGGAGCCAAGGATAGAGAAAGGACAATCTCTTCAATAAATGAATGATGTTGGGAAAACTACATAGCCTCTTGCAAAAGAATGAAACCTGATCATTATCTTAAACTGTACACAAGAATTAACTCAGAATGGATTAAAAATCTGCATGTAATACCTGAAACCATAAATCCATTCAGATGAAAACCTAGGCAATAGGCCCATGATGAATGTCTGAGAAGACAGAAGCAAAAAAAGAAAAATACTATCTAACTGCTACTGCTAAGTCACTTCAGTCGTGTCCGACTCTGTGTGACCCCACAGACGGCAGCCCATTGGGCTCCGCCTCCCTGGGATTCTCCAGGCAAGAACACTGGAGTGGGTTGCCATTTCCTTCTCCAGTGCATGAAAGTGAAAAGTGAAAGTGAAGTCGCTCAGTCATGTCTGACTCAGCGACCCCATGGACTGCAGCCCACCAGGCTCCTCAGTCCATGGGAGTTTCCAGGCAAGAGTACTGGAGTGGGATGCCATTGCCTTCTCCGACTATCTAACTAGATGGTACAAATTACTAATATCAAGAATTTTAAAACAGAGAAAATAACCACAGACCCTAATTAAATTTTAAAAAGTATAAGAGAGTGCTAGAGAGATTGCATTTTCTGGAAATGGCTCAAACATTTCTATCCCACATACCCTTTTTCCAACGTAATTTTGACATTCCTTCCATTCAGAGATGTACTCTTTCTTCTTTCCCTTGAATCTAGTTGGATGTGTTACTACAGAAGATAAGATTTTATTTGACTTCTCAGGCTAGATCACTAAAAATCATAACTTTCTAGTGGCTGTCTTGGGATACTAGCTATTGTAATGATAAAAGGTTAAGTAAGCTTATAGTAGTCCATAGTATTGCTGCCTTCAGACCTATTTTGTTTGGCCAAGTGGTCTATAGGGACTACAGGGACTACACTAGTTCTCTCATTCTAAGCACATGCTCTCGATTAATAGCCTACAGAGTCACAAGCAAATGCAAGCTTTTAATATGATTTCCCAAGAGCCCTTGTGATAAATAAATCTTTCCCTTCTCCTGAGATTTCCCCCTTGTGTATCCCTTAGATAAGATCTTCTTGGAGTTTACAAAACCCTACTTTTTTTTTTTTTTTTTGAACGACTGATTGCACCTTAACCAGGGAACTGCAGAGCACTCCCTGAACAGAGGCCATAATCCTAATAAAAGTGTGTACTAATAAAAGTGTGTACTAATAAAAGTGTCCACTTTCTCTCTCTGCCTACACCCTGCTTTACTTTCCCATGTACATACCTCAAAGTGTGCCATCTACTTCCTCCAGAACCTGGAGTAACAATTTCTCTTGTGATCTACTGTTGAACTCATGGTTCACCACCCAACACTAAGTATTTCACTTAACAAATGTTAACAAAGTCATAACATGTAATGCAAGCATTAGTTAGGGTAAGCCTAAGCAGACTGAAAAGAACCGTATGAAGAGGAAGCAGAATTCCCTTGCCCATAGCTCTGATTGAGTTCCAAGCAAACACCAACTTGCCAGCCATGTGAATGAGTATTTATGAAAGTTAATCTTTAAGCCCCAGCTGATCCACTCTAAACTATTGACATGTAGAGAAACAAGCTGCCCCAATGAATCCAAGCTAACCCATGTACAGAAGAAAGCTGCCCCAAATAGTAGCATACTAAATATGATAAGAATTCATTGTCATTTTATCACAACAAATCCACTACAATTTCAGGAAATAGGTTAAGCATCAATAAATATGGAGGTTGTGAGCAAATTTATGTCAACAGATTTAAATATTGAGGTGACATAAATTAACAGAAAAACACTATTTATTAAAATTGATTCAAGAAAGGATAAAATATATAAGTCCTATAACTACTAAATAACTGAAGTAATCATTAAAACATCCTCCACAAAAAAAGGATTAACCAAAATCCTTCTCAAAAAAAATATTCACTCAAATTTTATCAGTTATTTAAGAAATGACACCAATCTTACATTATTCTTCAATTATGACAGAGTAGTTTTAACACACTAACCCTTCTTCCAAGAACAACTATAAAACCTAGATAAAATGTACAATACAAGTATATGGATATATTTGACATCTAGCAAGGATACTAAAAAGAAAGGAGGGATACACTATAAAATGAGCTCCACACATGCCATTTCAGGGATTGGTTGATTTACATTGAAGAGGAACAGAGGCCTTGAATCAAGCTTCTCTCAGGATTAAGCATTTTATACAGGATTATTCTTTGGGAGGTGAAGAAAACCTCAGTATTGTGAGGCCTAAATTCTATTTGTAATTTCCCCACAAGTCATTTTCTGAATCCTCAGCTCTTTGTGTTCCTGTTAATTCATAGGAAATAAATATAGTGCTGAAGAACTGAGCAAAGATGTAAACAGTCTGCAAAGTTTATGATCCCAAAAGGTGAAATATTTTCAATAACTCTGAAGTACTTCACTTGAACCAAAAGAGCTGCAATGAAGTGGTAGATATACCCTAGGATTAAATGCCGACTAGAAAAAGTTCAGGGCCAAATATAGCCGAAAATACCCATCTGCCTAGATCAAAATAATCTGTCTAGAATCTGTCAGTCTTCAGAAGAAAATAAAATCCTCTTTGAAAGAAAATAAAATCATAAAATAATTCTATAATTTTTTGTGCACAATGTCCAACATTTGATCAAAAATCACCAATTGAACAAAAAGAGTAGACTCAAAAAGAGTACACTTCTGCAAACCAGGAGGAAAAAATAAGCATTACTAAGAGACCCCAAGAGATCCATATATTATAATTATCAGATTTTAAGAAAACTATTATATTTAAGAAACTTCAAAAATTCTGGAAATGATACTGAATTTCATCACAACACAGAATACTATTAAAAGTGTTAAATTGATATTATAAGACTGAAAAAAAAGATAGATATTAAATTTACATGAATGGACTTAATACCGGATGAGTTATGTTAGAAAAGAACCTGATGCTGGAAAAGTGTGAAGGCAAAAGGAAAAGGAGGTGGCAGAGGATGAGACAGTTAGATAGCATCTTCAACTCAGTGGACATGGATTTGAACAAACTTTGGGAGATGGAAAAGGGCAAGGAAGTCTGGAGTGCTACAGTCTTGGGGAAGAAAAGAGTCAGACACGACTTAGTGCCTGAACGATAACAAGTTATGTTAGAGATATATCAGTAGCAAATATATAGAATGAAGCACAGAAAGAAAAATGGGGTGGAAATTTAGAGAAAAGAAAAAATATATACAACAAATGGTAATAGAATTTTACTTCACTGGAGTAGACAGAGAGAATGGGAGAGGACAGAAAAATAGGGCCAAGCTTTACTGAAAAAAAAAAAAATATGGTTTCAGTTCAGTTCAGCTCAGTCACACAGTCATGTCCAACTCTTTGAGACCCCATGAACCGCAGCACACCAGGCCTCCCTGTCCATCACCAACTCCCGGAATTCACCCAAACTCACGTCCATCGAGACGGTGATGCCATCCAGCCATCTCATCCTCTGTCGTCCCTTTCTCCTCCTGCCCCCAATTCCTCCCAGCATCAGAGTCTTTTCCAATGAGTCAACTCTTTGCATCAGGTGGCCAAAGTACTGGGGTTTCAGCTTTAGCATCAGTCCTTCCAAAGAACACCCAGGATTGATCTCCTTTAGAATGGATTGGTTGGATCTTCTTGTGGTCCAAGGGACTCTCAAGAGTCTCTCCAACACCACAGTTTAAAAGCATCAATTCTTTGGCACTCAGCTTTCTTCACAATCCAACTCTCACATCCATAAATGACCACTGGAAAAACCATAGCCTTGACTAGATGGACCTTAGTTGGCAAAGTAATGTCTCTGCTTTTCAATGTGCTCTCTAGGTTGGTCATAACTTTCCTTCCAAGGAGTAAGTGTCTTTTAATTTCATGGCTGAAATCACCATCTGCAGTGATTTTGGAGCCCAAAAAAATAAAGTCTGACACTGTTTCCACTGTTTCCCCATCTATTTCCCATGAAATGATGGGACCAGATACCATGATCTTTGTTTTCTGAATGTTGAGCTTCAAGCCAACTTTTTCACTCTCCTCTTTCACTTTCATCAAGAGGCTTTTGAGTTCCTCTTCACTTTCTGCCATAAGGGTGGTGTCATCTGCATATCTGAGGTTACTGATATTTCTCCCGGCAATCTTGATTCCAGCCTGTGCTTTTTCCAGCCCAGCGTTTCTCATGATGTACTCTGCATATAAGTTAAATAAGCAGGGTGGCAATATACAGCCTTGATGGAGTCCTTTTCCTATTTGGAACCAGTCTGTTGTTCCATGTCCAGTTCTAACTGTTGCTTCCTGACCTGCATACATGTTCCCCAAGAGGTAGGTCAGGTGGTCTGGTATTCCCATCTCTTTCAGAATTTTCCCGTTTATGGTGATCCACACAGTCAAAGGCTTTGGCATAGTCAATAAAACAGAAATAGATGTTTTTCTGCAACTCTGTTCCTTTTCCATGATACAGCATATGTTGGCAATTTGATCTCTGGTTCCTCTGCCTTTTCTAAAACCAGCTTGAACATCTGGAAGTTCACAGTTCACGTATTGCTAAAGCCTGGCTTGGAGAATTTTGAGCATCACTTTGTTAGCATGTGAGATGAGTGCAATTGTGTGGAACTTTGAGCATTCTTTGGCATTGGCTTTTTTTGGGATTGGAATGAAAACTGACCTTTTCCAGCCCTGTGCCCACTGCTGAGCTTTCCAAATTTGTTGTCATATTCTGTGCAGCATTTTCACACCATCATCTTTCAGGATTTGAAATAGCTCAACTGGAATTCCATCACCTCCACTAGCTTTGTTTGTATTAATGCTTTCTAAGGCCCACTTGACTTCACACTCCAGGATGTCTGGCTCTAGGTGAGTGATCACACCATCATGATTATCTTGGTCATGAAGATCTTTTTTATACAGTTTTGTGTCTTCTTGCCACCTTTTCTTAATATCTTCTGCTTCTGTTAGGTCCATACCATTTCTGTCCTTTATTGAGCCCATCTTTGCATGAAATCTTCCCTTGGTATCTCTAATTTTCTTGAAGAGATCTCTAGTCTCTCTCATTCTGTTGTTTTCCCTATTTCTTTGCATTGATCACTAAGGAAGACTTTTTTATCTCTCCTTGCTATTCTTTGGAACTTTGCATTCAGATGCTTATATCTTTCCTTTTCTCCTTTGCTTTTCACTTCTCTTATTTTCACAGCTATTTGTAAGGCCTCCTCAGACAGCCGTTTTGCTTTTTCGCATTTTTTTCCATGGAGATGGTCTTGATCCCTGTCTCCTGTACAATGTCACAAACCTCCGTCCATAGTTCATCAGGCATTCTATCTATCAAATCTAGCCCCTTAAAGCTATTTCTCACTTCCACTATATAATCATAAAGGATTTGATTTAAGTCATACCTGAATGGTGTAGTGGTTTCCCTACTTTCTTCAATAAGTCTGAATTTGGCAATAAGGAGTTTATGATCTGAGCCATAGTCAATTCCTGGTCTTGTTTTTGCTGACTGTAAAGAGCATCTCCAATATAATCAATCTGATTTCGGTGTTGACCATCTGGTGATGTCGATGTGTAGAGTTTTCTCTTGTGTCGTTGGAAGAGGATGTTTGCTATGACTGGTTTAGAATTTCCCAAATGTGAACACAAACATGCCAAGATGCAGGATACCTGCAAGCACCAGGAAAATATCTACAAAGAAAATCCACCATGGGATATATAGTAAATGTGCTAGAAGCTAAAGAAAATGTTTAAAAACTACAAAAACAGGCAAAAAAGCAATAATAATAATGACAAGCAGTTTTTAGTTAGGCACAGTGGAAACCAGAATACAGTATAATAACATGATTAAAGTGCTATAAGAAAATAATTGCCAGCTTAGAATTTATACCTCACAAATGTCAAAAATAAACTTAACATAATGATATTTTAGAAAAAAAACTAAACTGAAAGAGGTTATTATCAGCAGTTCTTCAATAAAAGAAATATTAATGGGAATCCTTCAGATTAAAAAAATTATCATAGAAAGAAGTACAATCATATAGAAAGGAATGAAGAACACCAGAAAGAATATTTAAAGAATTCTAAATAAACATTGACTGTTTATAATGACAATGCCACATGGGGATAAAATATTGAAACAATTAAATTTTATGAAACAACATTTTATAAGGCAGGAAGGGTTACATAAAATATTGTAATATTCTTGCATTGTCTAGGAAGTGGAAATAGTATTATAGGAAGGTAAACTGTTATGAGTCTAGAAAGTGTGTTGAAATCCTTACTGCAGTGCTTTTGAAAAAACAGCTTGCTAGTAATGGAAATACTGGGACTTCCGTGGTGGTCCAGTGGCTAAAACTCTGCACTCCCAATGCAAGGCGCCTGGGTTCAATCCTAGGTAAAGGAACTATATCTCACATATTGCATAAAAGATCAATGATTCCATATGCCACAACTAAGATCCAGCACAACCAAAATTAAAAAAATAATAATAATGGACATGTTTCATAATCAGTGCAGTCCTACACAACAAACTTAAGCCACAGATGGTTACTGAGCACATTAAAAGGGGCTATGGAGGTCAAGGAACTGAATTTTTAACTTCATTTAATTTAAATAGCCACATATAGCTAATAGCTACTCTATTAACAGTATCAGTCAGTTCAGTCACTCAGTCATGTTAGACTCTTTGCAATCCCAAGGACTGCAGCATGCCAGGCCTCCCTGTTCATCACCAATCCCAGAGTTTACTCAAACTCATGTCCATTGGGTTGGTGATGCCATTCAACCATCTCATCCTCTGCCGTCCCTTCTCCTCCCACCTTCAATCTTTCCTAGCATCAGGTCTTTTCCAATGAGTCAGTTCTTCACATCAGGTGTCCAAAGGATTGGAGTTTCAGCTTCAGCATCATTCCTTCCAATGAACACACAGGACTAATCTCCTTTAGGATGGACTGGTTGGATCTCCTTGCAGTCCAAGGGACTCTCAAGAGTCTTCTGCAACACCATAGTTCAAAAGCATCAATTCTTCAGTGCTTAGGTTTCTTTATAGTCCAACTCTCACATCCAGACATGACTACTGGAAAAACCATAGCCTTGACTAGACGGACCTTAGTCGGCAAAGTAATGTCTCTGCTTTTGAATATGCTATCTAGTTTGGTCATAACTTTTCTTCCAAGGAGTAAGTGTCTTTTAATTTCATGGCTGCAGTCACCATCTGCAGTGATCTTGGAGCCCCAAAAAATAAAGTCTGACACTGTTTCCACTGTTTCCCCATCTATTTTCCATGAAGTGATGGGACCAGATGCCATGATCTTCGCTTTTTGAATGTTGAGCTTTAAGCCAAGTTTTTCACTCTCCTCTTTCACTTTCATCAAGAGGCTCTTTAGTTTTTCTTCTCTTGCAGCCTAAGGGTGGTGTCATCTGCATATCTGAGGCTATTGATATTTCTCCCAGTGATCTTGATTCCAGCTTGAGTTTCATCCAGTCCAGCATTTCTCATGATGAACTCTGCGTATAAGCTAAAAAAGCAGGGTGACAATATACAGCCTAGACGTACTTCTTTCCCTATTTGGAACCAATCTGTTGTTCCATGTCCAGTTCTAACTGTTGCTTCCTGACCTGCATACAGATTTCTCAAGAGGCAGGTCAGATGGTCTGGTATTCCCATCTCTTTCAGAATTTTCCTGTTTATGGTGATCCACAGAGTCAAAGGCTTTAGCATAGCCAATAAAGCAGAAGGAGATGTTTTTCTGGAACTCTCTTGCTTTTTTAATGATCCAATGGATGTTGGCAACTTGATCTCTGGTTCCTCTGCCTTTTCTAAATCCAGCTTGAACATCTTGAAGTTCATGTTTCATGTACTGTTGAAGCCTGGCTTGGAGCATTTTGAGCATTATTTTACTAGCATTTGAGATGAATGCAATTGTGATTAACAGTATAGTTCGTGAAAAAGCACTAAAAAAGTGCAAAAGGATATATGGTTAACAAACTAGTGAAGAAAGAAGATAAGAATTTTTTAAAGCATGCTTTATCTAATGTGAGACAAGAATGGAAAATAAAATAAGAAAGAATATATGAAAACTACTATCAGCAGCAAAAAAATAAATAGTAAGGTAGCAGATTTAAACCTAAATAGGTAGGAAATTACATTTAATGTTGATGAAGGCAATATCCCAAGAAAAGTCTATGATTGCCATACCAGTAAATTTTAAAATGAGTATTTTAATTCTAGGAGGTATATTTTAAATATGAAATTAGAGAAATGTTGAAAGTAAAGCATAGAAAAATATATAGCATGCATACACTAATAGCAACCTAAAAACTATAAAATGTCAGAAAAAGACTTTAAGGCAGAGTATTATTGAAGATTAAAAGGAAACAAATGACTACAGGCGAAATCACTGATGAAAATAGATGCAAAAATCCTTAACAAAATTCTAGAAATCAGAATCCAACAACACATTAGAAAGATCACACACCATGACCAAATGGGCTTCATCCCAGGGATGCAAGGATTCTTCAATATCCACAAATCAATCAGTGTAATACACCACATCAACAACTTGAAAAATAAAAGCCATCTAATTATCTCAATAGATGCAGAGAAAACCTTCAACAAAATTCACCATCCATTTATGATAAAAACTCTCCAGAAAGCAGGAATAGAAGGAACATATCTCAACATAATAAAAGCTACATATAACAAACCTACAGCAAACATTATCCTAAATGGTGAAAAATTGAAAGCATTTCTCCTAAAGTCAGGAAAAAGACAAGGGTGCCCACTTTCACCACTACTAAACAATATAGTTTTGGAAGTTTTGGCCACAGCAGTCAGAGCAGAAAAAGAAATAAAAGGAATCTAAATTGGAAAAGAAGAAATAAAACTCTCACTGTTTGCAGATGAGATGATCCTCAACCTAGAAACCCCTAAAGACTCCGCCAGAAAATTACTAGAGCTAATCAATGAATATAGTAAAGTTTCAGGATATAAAATCAACACAGAGAAATCCCTTGCATTCCTATACACTAACAATGAGAAAATAGAGAAATTAAGGAAACAATTCTATTCACCATTGCAATGAAAAGAATAAAATACTTAGAAATTTATCCACCTAAAGAAACAAAAGACCTGTATATATAAAACTATAAAACACCGGTGAAAGAAATCAAAGAGGACACTAATAGATGGAGAAATATACCCTGTTCATGAATTGGAAGAATCAATATAGTGAAAATGAGTATACTACCCAAAGCAATCTATAGATTCAATGCAATCCCTATCAAGCTACCAGCGGTATTTTTCACAGAGCTAGAACAAATAATTTCCAGTTTGTATAGAAATACAAAAAACCTTGAATAGCCAAAGTAATCTTGAAAAAGAAGAATGGAACTGGGAGAATCAACCTGGCTCTACTACAGGCTCTGCTACAAAGCCACAGTCATCAAGACAGTATGGTACTGGAACAAAGACAGAAATATAGATCAATGGAACAAAATAGAAAGCCCAGAGATAAATCCACACACCTATAGACACCTTATCTTTGACAAAGGAGGCAAGAATATACAATGGAGAAAAGACAATCTCTATAACAAGTGGTGCTGGGAAAACTGGTCAACCACTTGTAAAAGAATGAAACTAGAACACTTTCTAACACCATACACAAAAAGAAACTCAAAATGGATTAAAGATCTAAATGTAAGACTAGAAACTATAAAACTCCTAGAGGAGAACAAAGGCAAAACACTCTCCGACGTACATCACAGCAGGATCCTCTATGATCCACCTCACAGAATGTTGGAAATAACAGCAAAAATAAACAAATGGGACCTAATTAAACTTAAAAGCTTCTGCACAACAAAGGAAACTACAAGCAAGGTGAAAAGTCAGCCTTCAGAATGGGAGAAAATAATAGCAAATGAAGCAACTGACAAACAACTAATCTCAAAAATATACAAGCAACTCCAGCAGCTCAATTCCAGAAAAAATAAATGACCCAATCAAAAAATGGGCCAAAGAACTAAATAGACATTTCTCCAAAGAAGACATAGAGATGGCTAACAGACACATGAAAAGATGCTCAACAGCACTCATTATCAGAGAAATGCAAATCAAAACCACAATGTGGTATCATTTCACACCAGTCAGAATTTTTGCAATCCAAAAGTCTACAAGCAATAAATGTTGGAGAGGGTGTGGAGAAAAGGGAACCCTCTTACACTGGTGGTGGGAATGCAAACTAGAACAGCCACTATGGAGAACAGTGTGGCGATTCCTTAAAAAACTGGAAATAGAACTGCCATACGACCCAGCAATCCCACTGCTGGGCATACACACTGAGGAAACCAGAATGGAAAGAGACACGTGTACCCCAATGTTCATCACAGCACTGTTTCTAATAGCCATGACATGGAAGCAACCTAGATGTCCATCGGTAGATGAATGGGTAAGAAAGCTGTGGTACATATACACAGCGGAGTATTACACAGCCATTAAAAAGAATACATTTGAATCAGTTCTAATGAGGTGGATGAAACTGGAGTGTATTATACAGAGTGAAGTAAGCCAAAAAGAAAAACACCAGTACAGTATACTAATGCATATATATGGAATTTAGAAAGATGGCAATGATGACCCTGTATGCGAGACAGCAAAAGAGACACAAATGTAAAGAACAGTCTTTCTGGACTCTGTGGGAGAGGGTAAGGATGGGATGATTTGGGAGAATGGCATTGAAACATGTATAATATCATATGTAAAACAAATTGCCAGTCCAGGTTCAATGCACGATACAGGATGCTTGGGGCTGGTGCACTGGGATGACCCAGAGGGATGGTATGGGGAGAGAGGTGGGAGGTGGGGTTCTGGATGGGGAACACATGTACACCCATGGTGGATTCATGTTGATGTATGGCAAAACCAATACAATATTGTAAAGTAATTAGCCTCCAATTTAAATAAATAAATTTATACTTTAAAAAAAGGAAATTTTATAATATTAGAAAATTCAACAGAAAGCTATAAAATCCCAGGTATTTGTATGTATCTAATGGCCTTCAAAGCGAAAACAATACCCAGTTGTGCATGTGACTGGTGATAGAAGCAAGATCCGATGCTGTAAAGAGCAATACTGCATAGGAACCTGGAATGTCAGGTCCATGAATCAAGGCAAATTGGAAGTGGTCAAACAAGAGATGACAAGGGTGAACGTCGACATTCTAGGAATCAGCGAACTAAAATGGACTGGAATGGGTGAATTTAACTCAGATGACCATTATATCTACTACTGCGGGCAGGAATCCCTCAGAAGAAATGGAGTAGCCATCATGGTCAA
>SJYT01017456.1:9469-40852 GCA_006410635.1 Cephalophus harveyi
ATGAACGTGAATCTGAGTGAACTCTGGGAGTTGGTGATGGACAGGGAGGCCTGGCGTGCTGTGATTCATGGGGTCGCAAAGAGTCGGACATGACTGAACTGAACTGAAGGTCCATCTACGGAGAAGTCAACAGCAACCCACTCCAGTACTCTTGCCTGGAAATCCCATGGATGGAGGAGCCTGGTAGGCTGCAGTCCATGGGGTTGCAAAGAGTCGGACACGATTGAGCGACTTCACCTTCACTTTTCACTTTCATGCATTGGAGAAGGAAATGGCAACCCACTCCAGTGTTCTTGCCTGGAGAATCCCAGGGACGGGGGAGCCTAGTGGGCTGCCATCTATGGGGTCGCACAGAGTTGGACACGACTGAAGTGACTTAGCAGCAGCAGCAGTAGCAGGTCCATCAGTGTTGTGCAAATGGCATTATTTCATTCTCTTTTGTGGCTGAGTAGTATTCCATTGTATGGATGTGCCACAGCTTCTTTATCCTTTCATCTGTCAATGGACATTTAAGTTGCTTCCGTGGACTGGGGAGCAGGATGTTCAGAGGGGCAGTAGATGCAGAGGAGAAAGACCAGACTCTGTCACCTGACTTCTCTGGTTGTATTGAATACTTAGCTTCCACTGGGCACACTTTACCTTAGAAACCACTGTGGATTCTGGGGGCTGGAGATATGAGTGTCAGGGACCCCAGGCCTCCTGCAGCTCGGCGCAGGGAAATGATGGAAACCACCAATGATTTCACTGATGCGTGAGACCTGAGTAGCTTGGGGGAGAGTTAATCTTGGGAATCAGGAGGAGAAAGTCCAAGTTCGTTTAAGGGTATCCCAGGCTACCTTGGCCTCTGTGGTCCGAGAGCTGGGGCTTCTGATCTGATCCACCCACCTCAGAACTGTTCCCACGGCTCACCAATGGAGTGGGAGGCTAGTGGAGGGTGGGCCGTGACCACAACGCTCCTGGCCATCAGCCCTGGGCCGAGGCAGCCAGCTGGAGGGATGTGGAGGCGAAGGTGGCTCCCCAGCCTGGCACCTAAACTTGGCCCATGAATTTTCTCCTTGTCGTCAGTGCAGGGCAGAGGGAGTGTTCCTCATCCTCTCTACATACATCCTCCTTCTTCACCTCCCACCCTCGCCCCCTTAGACTCTGGCCTTTGGACTCATTTTCTCCATCTGAACCCAAGGCTGCACCTGGTGGTTTTCCTTGGATTCAAGTCTTGGGAGGAGGTGGAACCCAGAGACCTTGGCATGCCTGGTCCCTTTGGTACACCACCAGGGAGTCCTCTTACCCATCCCACAGGCCCTCTAGAATGTTCCATCTCCACCCTCTTCCCAGGGCTGGTGTGGTTGACATTTACCTAAACCCAAATGGAGAGTTGTGACCAAAATAAAAACCCTGCTGGAATTTCTAGGCACTGAGAGAACAGAAAGAAATGATCCCTAGAGAAAAAAAAAAAAAAAAAAATTCCCCAAATCGCATTTGACATTTTCAGAGATGCCCAGGACCAGAAGAAAGAGAATCTACAACTTAACCAAGGGCCTGCAGTCCCGTCTTAGACACTGCCCTGTGTGACCCTGGCCAGGGGCTTGGTTTTTTCGCTCATAGAATCAGAGTGCTGGCTCTATAATCCCCCCGCCCCTTCTGGCAGTAGGAACATGGCTCGAAGTGGTTCCCTTCTCTTGTTACCTGCTGCTGCTGCTGCTAAGTCGCTTCAGGTGTCCGACTCTGCAACCCCATAGACGGCAGCCCAGCAGGCTCCCCCATCCCTGGGATTCTCCAGGCAAGAACACTGGAGTGGGTTGCCATTTCCTTCTCCAATGCATGAAAGTGAAAAGTGAAGGTGAAGTCGCTCAGTCGTGTCCGACCCTTAGCGACCCCATGGACTGCAGCCCACCAGGCTCCTCCATCCATGGGATCTCCAGGCAAGAGTACTGGAGTGGGTTGCCATTGCCTTCTCCGTCTCTTGTTACCTAGAGCAGCATAAATCGAGAGCTGAGATATTACCCTTAGTTAAGTCTCTGGAGAACTCAGACCTGAAGAAATTGAAACACACTCCAGCCACTATGGGACTGGGTTTACAGTGGGTCCACTGGAGACCTCATTCAGCGCTTCGTGACTTGCCAGGCTCCAGAGTGGCTAGGGAACCTGGACCTTATTAAAAGGCATTTTCTCCTGGAAGATCCCAGAAAGCCTGACCTTGAGGGAGGGGCAGTCAGAAAGGGAGGTGGAGCCTCCACGGGGTACAGTGGGAAGACGCACCTCTGTGATACTCACGGCACACGTCTCAGACACTCTGTCCTCCTATCCTGCTTTGTTTTCCTTCGTAACACTCGTCATCCCCTCGCACGCCCTGTGATCCCTTCCTGTGCCTTGTTGCTTGTCCTTAATCACTGGCGGCAGAGATTTTGTCTGTTCCCGGCTGATTCTCCTGTGCCGGGCACAGTGCCTGGCACGTGGGCTTTCAATAAATAGCTGCTGAATGAATGAATGACGTGCATTTACCCCATGTTTAAATGGTTCATTTTAGTTACTCTACTCGATGCTGGCCTCCTGGAGGGCAGAGCCTTGTTCTGTTTGTTTTGGCCATCGTATTTCCTCGATGCCTTTTTGGTGAATGAATGATTGTCTCAGCCTCTGTCGGGATTCTCTCTCTGAATAGAATTCTGAGCACGTCACTTTGGCCTTTGAAAGGCTGTCTTTTTGGGTAGATTTTGTATATTCATCCAATCCCCTTGTCACTGAATCCTTTGACATCTAATCCCTTGTCACCTAACCACAGCTGGGTACCTGCTTTCCTCTGTGCCCCCAGCACCCCACACTCATACTCCTTATGCTCTCACTTTGCCCTTCCTGATGGCCCAGTGGTGAAGAATCCGCTTGCCAATACAGGAGACGAAGGTTGGATCCCTGAGCCAGGAAGATCCCCTGGAATAGGAAATGGCAACCCACTCCAGTATTCTTGCCTGGGAAATCCCATGGACAGAGGAGCCTGGCAGGCTACAGTCCTTAGTGTTGCAAAAGAATCAGACACAACGTAGCAACTAAACAATAAACAGCATTGCTCTCTAAAAAGCCCTGTGCGTTAATGAACGTGATGCAGTCCCATCTCCAAGCTTTGGCTCCTGGTGTTCCACCTGCTGTCCCACCCGCTGGGAATGCCCTTGCCCTTGGGCCCCTGGCAAAACCCTAGTCATCCCTCACTTGCCTTGAACCCTTCTTTCTGGTGCATCCCTCCCCTCCAGCGGGGGCCCACTCCCTAAGTCACGCCTCCTTCCTTTGCTCAAAGATGAACTCTTCAAGCCAGCTATCACATCTCATACCCCTTCGTGCCCTTGGGCTGGAGGCGTGTCTGGCGTGAGGCCAACCTCCACGTTTTGTGAATCAATGAAGAAATAAACGATGCATCCACACTGATAACACAAAGCTCCACGTGACTGAGGGTCAACAGGAGTGTGGTCCAATCCAACTCCTGGAGTATTTTAATTAAAACCCAGTTATTCCTTCCGTAAGGGCTTCCCAGGTGGTGCTAGTGGTAAAGAACCCGCCTGTTAATGCAGGAGACATAAGAGATGTGGGTTCAGTCCTTGGGTCTGGAAGATCATCTGAAGGAGGGCATGGCAACCCACTCCAGTATTCTTGCCTGGAGAATCCCATGGACAGAGGAGCCTGGCGAACTGCAGTCCATGGGGTCACAAAGAGTCAGACATGACTTAGTGACTAAGCAGCAGCAGCAAGAAAAAAGGATGCTGGGATAAATGGTTATGTCCCCATCCTCCAACACATTGTGCCCCTCTCCCAACTTCTCTCTCTCTTTTTTTCTTTTTTTTAGAAATTGGTCTTTATGAAGCCCCCGTCTTATCCCGCACTCCAGTCTTGAGTAGTAGGAGCACTCACTGTGGTGCGAAGGTGAGGGCCTAGAATCAGCAGGCAGACCCTGCCCTCTAGTCCTTGTAGAAGTTAAGGCCCTTCTGCAGTGTCAGCCTGGCCCCTCTAACCCTTCCTCCCCAGCTCATCCCTGCCCTGCTCCTCATTTATGGGCAGAAAGTGGGCAGGATGAGGGCAATGGGAGATTCCAGTCTCTTTAGTGTCCTAAAAGGAATGTAATTGGACGGTAAGAAAAAAAATACAATGACTGCTCACTTGGGCTAATTCTCTGCTTCAGGGCTCAGGAGAGAGCCTGAGTCCCCACGTTGGTCTACAGTTTTCCAGTCCCATTTCCTCTGCCTGGAGAACTTTCCTCCCTTCCCTCACACACCCAACTCCTATCCGTTCCTTAAGACCTAGCTCAGATGACACCTCCTCCAGAAAGATCTCTCTGCTGGCCCCATCAGAAATGACCTCTATCGCAAATAGTCGGACACGACTGAGCAACTGAACTGAACTGAACTTTCCCTCACCACAAAGAGGTGTCAGTAGACTGGCTTTGCTGGGCAGTGGATAAGAGGACCCAAGTTTGGTTTTGTAACACTATCTAAGAATTGTGAAAAGTGATTCTTCTGGTTATTTTCTTCTACTGTAAACATAGTCTATGGGTTTTGCATGCCTGTTTGTTTACTTTTATTCACCTTAGAAAGTTCCCAAGCTGGAGAATATATATCTAAATATAGAATATGTTTGAATAAAGTTTTTAATGTGAGTCTAAGCACATTATATGAAAAGAGAATATTGACTATTTCTCCTGCATGAGTAAAACATAACCAGGAACCTGGATACATGGTAAAATGAAAGATAACTAAGATTTGTTAGTATTAATCAGATACGTTAAACTGCAACTGTGTTTCTGAACTCACTATGCCAGCAAATTTGGAAAAATCAGCAGTGGCCATAGGACTGGAAAAGGTCAGTTTTCATTTAAATCCCAAAGAAAGGCAATGCCAAAGTATGTTCAAACTACCATACAACTGCACTCATTTCACATGCTAGCAAGTGAAAGTCACTCAGTCGTGCTCAACTCTTTGCAACCCCCTGGACTATACAGTCCATAGGATTCTCTAGGCCAGAATGCTGGAGTGGGTAGCTTCCCTTCTCCAGGGGATCTTCACAACCCAGGGATTGAACCCAGGTCTCCTGCATTGCTGGTGAATTCGTTACCAGCTGAGCCACCAGGGAAGGCCCATATGCTAGCAAAGTAATCCTCAAAATCCTCCAAGCTAGGTTTCAACAGTATGTGAGTCAAGAACTCTCAGATGTTCAAGCTGGATTTAGAAAAGGCAGAGAAACTAGAGATCAAATTGTCAACACATGTTGGATCATAGAAAAAGCAAGAGAATTCCAGAAAAACATCTATTTCTGCTTCATTGATTACACTAAAGCCTTTGATTGTGTGGATCACAACAAATTGTGGACAATTCCAGATCATGTTACCTGCCTCCTGTGAAACCTGAGTGCAGGTCAAGAAGCAACAGTTAGAACAGGACATGGAACAAGGGACTGGTTCAAAATTGGGAAAGGAGTATGCCAAGGCTGTATATTGTCACCCTGCTTATTCAATTTACATGCAGAGTACATCATTTGAAATTCCAAAGTGGATGAAGCACAAGTGGAATTAAGGCTGCCAGGAGAAATATCAATAATCTCAGATATGCAGATGACACCACCGTTATGGCAGAAAGTGAAGTGGAACTAAAGAGCCTCTTGATGAAAGTGAAAGAGAAGAGTGAAAAAACTGGCTTAAAACTCAACATTCAAAAAACGAAGATCATGACATCCAGTCCCATCATTTCATGGCAAATAGATGGAGAAACCATGGAAACAGTAACAGACTATATTCTTGGGCTCCAAAATCATTGCAGATAGTGACTGCAACCATGAAATTAAAAGATGCATGCTCCTTGGAAGAAAAGCTATGACAAATCTAGACAGTGTATTAAAAAGCAGAGATGTTACTTTGCCAACAAAGGTACTTAGAGTCAAAGCTATGGTTTTTCAAGTAGTCATGTATGGATGTGAGAGTTGGTCCATTAAGAAGGCTGAGCACCAAAGTGAGCTAGTGCTGTAGTCCACGGGATGGTAAAGAGTCAGACAAGACTGAGCAACTGAACAACAACAAATATTTCTGCACAGGTAGCACGGTGCTCCCTCTGTGCAATGAGAGCATTCATACTCGGAAGAAGAGGGTCTTCTGGGCAACATTCTGATGGTCTCACTGGCCCTCTACGGGCTCCCTCTCTGAGATCTTTTTCTCACCTTCACTCATTATACATAAGTGAGTTGTGGCTAAGATGTCAGCATTTGATGCTTAAGATTTTACTTGCAGCAGTGTGGAGTTCAAATAAGGGTCCTTTGAAACCCAAGAGCCTTCCAAATGCTATCATGAGTGGCAGAATGTAGATATTAATAGCTACTGAGTGTGCAATGGCAGGATGGGAAAGGCAGGACCACTGACCAAAACAGGAAAAAGTGCTTCCCGATAGGGGCAGACAGGATAGCATGGACCTTCAGGGCTGAAGATAATGTTTTCAAATATCAGCCATGTCCTTTCTTGTGTAATTCAGATTTTTTTTTTTTTTCCTCTTCAACTCTTCATCAAAAAGACAAAGCCAGAAAAGCAACAAACTGCAGGTAGGAAGACTTGTTTGAACTACCTTTCTAGTAAGACTTTTTCTCATACTAATAACCTGACTTTTTAATGATTTTATCACATATCCCACACCTGGGTATCACTCATCAAGTTCTAAAGTTTGAAGATCAGACAAGGAAGAAAAATGAGAAATCTCACAAAGGAGAAAGCTTGTCCAGAAGCTAGAAAAACAGACTGGGGAGAAAGTGAGTCTCTGGGAAGTTCTTGGGAAGGCAGGCTCTGGAAAACTGAAGACAACAAGACAAATTCCCTACTTTCCCTGAGAGAATCCTGGGAAAACTGGCAGCCTGTCATTATAGACTCCAACCCAAGCTGGGCAAGGCAAGGTAGTGTGGCAGTGCTTGGGGAACAGGTACAGACCTGTACCTAAGTATGAGTGCAGTCTCATAGCACCCAACTTCTCCTGTGGAGAAGCAGTCAAGGGTTCCTGAAACCTTAAGGAAAGGGTTCCTGACCCAAGGAGACCCAGGGTCAAATGAGAAGGCCACAGTAAGACGGGACCTGACAACCGAGGGCAATAACAAGGTCCATGGACATTCTGACTGATACGTGAGAGACTATGGGCAAAGTACCTACCCTTTCTGAGCCACAGTTTCCTTAGCTGTATCTGTCTCACAGAGCTGGCTGCTATGAGAATTGCACAAGTGAGTGCCCAAGTTGTTAGAACACATGATCTTGCTCGTGACATGTGTTCAATAAAACTTAGCTGTTATAAGCATCAGTTGCAAACACTGCCCCGAATACCAGGTGAGACCACCCTCCCTCTCACAACTGATGGGATAGGACCCCAATCACTGAGGGGTCAAGAGACATTGAGGTAGATGTGGCAAGTGGTCAAATGGAGTGAAACGCTGTAACCAGGTCCAGCAAGGATGACATGACACATCTCTAAAGCAAACCTATAAACCATGACCCCCAAATTTACATCAACCAGAGAAGGAAGAGATGGAATAGCAAGGAGTAATTACCACTTCAAATTGTATGAGATGGAGACAACTTCACCTGACAAATCGAGTATTTTCTATCATAAGCATGAGAAAATGTAGAATAAAATGGAAGAAGTTCCTTTTTATGCATATCTGAGCCATAGGCATGAGCTGAAATCTTCTTATAAGGTTCTCTGGCCTTGCTTTGTTGGAAATTAATTTAATTTTATGTACATTTGATTCACAATCATCAAGTCACTGGCCCACATCTGTCTGTGGAAATATTAAAGACTGCAAGCATTCATTGATCAGTAGTTTCTCTATCAATTATAATTATTTTAAAAGTAAGTTTTGTAGTCTTTTCTGATTCTAAACATAGCAAAGTTTGAAATTTAAACAAAGTATAATGAAGAAAATTTAAATCACTACTTATCCCACTAACAAAATTAATCAATGATAACATTAATGATTTGCTCAAATTTTTAATTTACACATACATATTTTAGTTATAATCATACAATACATTAAATTTTGTATTTTGTTCTTTTACTTAGCAATGAATCCGAAGCAAAAATCTGTTTGGAAATCATAGTAATACCTATACAACTTTTCATTATGTGAATAAGCACACATGTATTAAACTTTTCTGCTATTGTTGGGCTTTTAGATTGTTCCCAATTTTTTATTATGACTAATAATGTTATACTAAGCTTCTTTTACCAAAATCAATAGGTGTGTATATTCTGAATTTCTAGAATTGAAATTTCTAAATCTTAAAATTATATGAACTTCATATACTTTACATTCTTATTTCCAAATTGTTTTTCCCCCAAATTGTCTAAAAATATATGTCCTCAAGCAGTATGTGTCAGTTCAGTCACTCAGTCATGTCTGACTCTTTGTGACCCCATGAACCGCAGCATGCCAAGCTTTCCTGTTCATCACTAACTCCTAGAGCTTGCTCAAACTCATGTCCATAGAGTCAGTGATGCCATCCAACCATCTCATCCTCTGACATACCTTTCTCTGTCAGCCTTCTTTTCCAACATCGGGGTCTTTTCTAAAGAGTCAGTTCTTCACATCAGGCGGCCTAAGTATTGGAGCTTCAGCATCAGTCCTTCCAGTGAATATTCAGGATTGATTTCCTTTAGGATTGATTGGTTTGATCTCCTTGCAGTCCAAGTGACTCTCAAGAGTCTTCTCCAACACCACAGTTCAAAAGTATCAATTCTTCAGCACTCAGCTTTCTTTATGGCCCAACTCTCACATCCGTACATGACTACTGGAAAAACCATAGCTTTGACTAGATGGACCTTTGTCAGCAAAGTAATTTCTCTGCTTTATAATGTGGTCTAGGTTTTTCATAGCTTTTCTTCCAAGGAGCAAGTGTTTTTAATTTCATGGCTTCAGTCACCATCTGCAGTGATTTTGGAGCCCAAGAAAATAAAGTATGTCACTGTTTCCATTGTTTTCCCATCTATTTGTGAAGTGATAGGACTGCATGTCATGACCTTTGTTTTTTGAACGTTGAGTTTTAAGCCTTTTTTCACTCTCCTCTTTCACTTTCATCAAGAGGCTCTTTGCTTTGTGCCATAACGGTAATGTCATCTGCATATCTGAAATTATTGATATTTCTCCAGGCAATCTTGATTCCAGCTTGTACTCTTAACCAATGATGTATAGTATTCTTTCTTTTAGAAAACTCCTCATAGTTCATTGATCTTTTTTCTTACAGTCATCCATCCATTCATTTATTCATTCAAAAGATATTTAGTGGTGCTCTGCCCTGTGCTAGGCACTGTTCTCAGTGATAGCATTTTGTGATATTGGACAAAGAGATAACTGATAAAGTTCCTGCTCTCACAGAGGGCTAGAGTATGAATAAGGTCAGAGATGTAGCCAGCACCAGATAGCATGAGGCCTTCTGCACTATGGCGTGTAAGGACTTTGGATTTCATTTTTAAATGTAAGAAAAGCCATAAAGAAAATTTAGATAGAACTATAACAGGATCTTATTTACGATTTTAAAAGATTATTCAGACTATTGGTACTGAATAGAACATAAGGAGACAAGAGAGGTATCCATTATCGTAAATCGCTATGCTTTTAGGGCAGAAAACTGGAGTGATTTGGGAAGGGGAAGTGGGGGTACAGGTGGTGAGATGTGGACTCAGTTACTTGTAAAAGTGTTTTGTTTACATAATTATGTATATTAGCTTCTTATTTGTTACTTTGTTGGTGATACATTCCTGGTTGTCATTTAGCTTTTAAATTTGTATACAATTTTTGATGTACAGATACTTAACAATTCTATGTATCAAGTCAATTATTTTCAAACTTCAGTATCCTCTCGTGCTCTGAAATTTTCCTTTCTCTTTCTCTCTCTCTCTCTTTTTTTTTTTTTGCTTAAAGTGCTTATGAAACATGATATTAAAACTCTAATCCATCTTGTCACAGTTTTTTTCTGAGGCTTAAAAATCTCGTGACCAAAAAAGCACATGGCAGGTGCTCCCACATGCTAAAGTGGGATGGCTAAACTTTACTGCCTCAACAGCACTGCAAAAGAATGACAAGCACCAGTGTGTGGCCCTGAGCCAGCAGTAGAGAAAGCCCCTACAAGGACTGACAGTGAAAAAAGCCAAAGGGGAGCGGGGGGTGGCTTTCTTTAGAGAGAGTTGTCTGTGCAGGTTCCACACCTACTCTGAAGGTGGGAATTGGTAGCTCTCTTTCCTTTCACTTCAAGCCCTGTTAGAGGCTTCTAGAAGGCCACTCTGAGAGCTTGATGTATAGTTGCCTGGTATTTGGGGACACAGTGGACCAGAGTAAGACGGAAGTCTCTTACGAATAGTGATCCATGGACTCAGAAAGCTGTATTTAGGATGTAATAGTGGACCAGACGGAGAAGGCAATGGCAACCCACTCCAGTACTCTTGCCCGGAAAATCCCATGGACAGAGGAGCCTGGTAGGCTGCAGTCCATGGGGTTGCTAAGAGTCGGCACGACTGAGCGACTTCACTTTCACTTTTCACTTTCATGCATTGGAGAAGGAAATGGCAACCCACTCCAGTGTTCTTGCCTGGAGAATCCCAGGGATGGAGGAGCCTAGTGGGCTGCCATCTATGGGGTCGCACAGAGTCGGACACGACTGAAGCGACTTTGTAGCAGCTGCAGCAGTGGACCAGAAGTGTTCACTGCTCAGGAGCAAGAGGCACGGTTGTGCAAAGGTATTCAAAAGGGAACTTTTGACAGTGACCAATCCACCTGGTTTGTTCAAGGCTGTTGAAGTTTTGGCGCTGAAAGTCTCATATCCTGGAAACTCCTTAGTCCCAGCCTAACCAAGGTGGTTGGTCACCTTGCACAACTGCTCAAGAAGTTATGAAAAAAGAGGCAAAACAGCCCTCAGAAGAGGCTAAGGTAGAAGACAAGAACCAAGTCAGGAGACACTCTGCCTCTCCTGGGATCTGCTGTGAAAGCGATCCAGCAGCAGAAGTATTTTAGGGTAAACCCCTCCTCACCTCCGGAAAGCTTTTGCATAATAAGGATCCAACTTTAAACATATTCAACAGCCCTGGGGAGGGAATAGCAGAGGAGCTCTCCCTGTCAAAACTTTCCGCCTCTTTTCACTCCTACTATTATGACTGATGTGACTAGAGAGACTTATTATCTAAATATGGTAAGACCTATCTGCCCAGGACAGTTTTCAAGTGCACAGAGAAAAAAAAAAGAAACGGGGCTGATGTGCAGGTTTGCCAGGATGCCATGAGAAAGTAAGAAAGTGATGTTGCCTCCCCTCTTGTGATGTCACAGTCACAGTGAATCATAGGGAGAGGAGGGTCTCATTGCATTCTTCTCCAGAAGCCAGTTGTTCAAGGGTGCATTTGTCACGTTCTAGCTCCTGGTGGGCTGCCGTCTGTGGGGTCGCACAGAGGCAGACACGACTGAAGTGGAGTCACACAGAGTCGGACATGACTGAAGCGACTTAGCAGCAGCAGCAGCAGCAGCTCTTCTTTTCTAGGTTTGTATACTAAGCTCTGTTTAGAGTTATCTTCGATTCTTTGCTGATTTCTATGGAAATATGCTGTTTCAGTTACTGGAGTTTTATTGTATGTATTCACATACACATGTATTCACATGTAGGCTTTAAGAAGCTCTTTAGAAAAATTCTTACAAATTCTCAATACCCAGCCCATTGGGATTTTAACAGATTGTATTAAAATACATTAACCTGAGGAGACTTGACATTTTAAGAAGTGCAGTCTTTCCAGACTGTCTGGGTTGAATGATGTCTTGGCCACTTGTAAGTTATGTGGCCACCAGCAGGCTGTTAACTGCTCAAGGCTGTTTCCTCATTTACAAAATAAGGCTACTAATCATCCCTACCTCAGAGAGTTGTGGTGAGAGTTAAAATGAGTTAATAAATGTAAAAAACTTAGAAAACTGTGTAACATGTAGTTAATGTCATATTTGCTATATCATCATCATCATCAAGAGACAAAGTATGTATGGTTGCTTTAAGGAGTGTCACCTCAGCTAAGTTGGAACTGTGCTTTACTTTCCTCCCCTATTTGGGCTTCCCAAGTGACTCAGTGGGTAAAGAATCTGCCTGCCACGCAGGAGACTGAAGAGACTTGGGTTTGATCCCTAGGTTGGGAAGATCCCCTGGAGGAGGACATGGCAACCCACTCCAGTATTCTTGCCTGGAGAATACCATGGACAGAGGAGCCTGGTGGGCTACAGTCCATAGGATTGCAAAGAGTTGGACACCACTGAAGTTGGACTTAGCACAGCATTTTGATTCTCTTAAGAGAAATATCTGAAGGGAAGAATGCATCCAGAAGGGATGAAGCAGCATCCAGACCTAAGTGCCACCAGTTAACACTAGAGCTCCTCCTCCAGCTCTCAGAATCAGCTTCATGTGCCAGGGTCACCATGGTGAAGGGTCCCAGTTACCCTCCAGATCACCCGTGTCACTGAGGCTGGAGGTGATAAGAAAAAGAAAAAAAGAGCCATTTCCAGTCTTTCCCTGCTCTCCCCACCTTAGACCATCTTTCTTTCCCATTTGCCAACTCTGCTGACATGAAGTCAGAACCAGATGCAGAATTCTACATTGATTTCTCAACTGGTTACCACAGTCGTGTAAGGTCTAGCCTTTGAAAAAAAATCCCTTACTCTCATTACTCGTAATAGTTCTGCCTCACTGCCAGAAAACCAACTGGTAAAATCTCTCTCCATTTATTCAATTTTTTTTAATACCTCTCAGTAAAATATTATAGTTTTCATTATGTACACTTTACACACTTATTGGTAGGCTTATTCTTAGCCATTGTATGTCTTTTGTTGACACTGAGAATGGGATCCTTTGTTTTCCATATCCTGTCTTCTAATAGGTAAACAGATAAATTAATGAATTTTGTATATTTTAAGTGGTATCTAGGCACTTTCACAAACCCTTATCAGTTCTAGAAGTTTATTCGGGTACTCTTTACACCACTTAGGAAAAGAGAAAGTACTGAAAGTATGATAACTATACCCTTCACCCTCAGGCACATTTCAGCCTGTTCCACAATAACCCCTTTTTGTTCCTTTCCCATTCTTCTTTTTCAACCTGGCAGGAAGCATTTCTCTCTCCCTGGTTCTTCACCAAAAATCTCAAGTTTTTCTCAGTTGTTCTTTGGAAATTAGTGTTTATAAGACTCTCCCATGATATCCCCCTGCCGAGAAATAAAAAGCAACTACCCTCCAGACTTCCCAGTTTCTCTGTGTTTTACCCAGCCCTGGGAATGGGTTATCCAGTTCAGCCCACATTAAAAGGCCCTTGGTGTTTCTTTTCAGTCAGTGATAATCAGATCAAATTGCAGACTTGAAATGTAAATGACCCCGAATCTGAATGAACTTACCCCTGGTGAAATTTCAGACCTGCAGAAAATTGAGTCTGCTTCACTCGGAATATCCAGTGCTGAGCCAAAAGCCAAGAAAACTGAAAAGGGGACAAAGATTAAATAAGCAAATCATAAACACTTAAGAAAAAGAATAAGCTTCCTCAGTCTATGAGTCTGTTAAAAATTCAGTTCGTAATGACCAGAACACAACAGAACTGCTTACATAAAAAGGGCTATTCTTCATCCACAGCTCTTCTTAGCTGAATCACTGAATCACACAACACAAATCATACATTAAAATGCTGCAAGCAAAAATAAAAAAAGAATAAATGGTTTTGCTGAATGAAAATACTGTGCTTCCTTTAAAAAAGAAGGAAAAGTCTGTCTATTCACTGGGGGGTCATTGTGACCAAATCAGGCCCACAACCTCTCATATGGTTGCAGGCTAGATTTGGTTTTCCATTTATATTTTTGAATTGTTGAAAAGGAAAAAAAAAAAAATCAAATGAAGAATCATATTTTATTATGTGAAAATAATATGAAATTCAGATTTGGATATTATTATAAGATAAACTGATTCATATTAAAAATTCTAAGAGTTTATTTGGGAGTAAAAATTGATTTAAATGGGGGCAATGCCAAACCAGAAGTGGTTAGGACAGCTCTGCTGACAGGAACTCAGGAGAGGCTTTTATAGAGCAATGCGGAAGCAAAGAAAGGAAATTATTGATCGGTACAGCTCGAAGGCTAGTTGGCTGTTTGTGGTTGGTTGGCTTTAGGTTTCAATTTCCTATGTTTGTGGCATTTATAGGCTTAGATTTTGGTTTGCTTATGTAGGCAGTCCCAGCATTAGACCTACCTCAGCCTAATGGCCTCCTTGCTTAATTAATTTAACAGTGTCCATAAATACAATTTTATTGGAACACAGCTGCCCATTTATTTACACATTGCCCATGGCTAGTTTCAAATTACAACCAGAGTTGAGGTGTTACAACAGAGTATGGCCTAAAACGCTTATTATCTGGTCCTTTACAGAAGCAGTTTTCTGACCCCTGATTAGACTAGTTTCAAAACCTTGGCACTATTGATATTTTGAACCACTCCCTAGCCACCCTTCCATCCTTTATCAAAAAACATCTCTAGACATGACCAAATGTCCACTGAGGGGCAAAAATCCTTCCTGGTTGAAAACTGTCATGGGCGAAGCTCACTGGGGACTGGGGTGAAGGGAATGAGATGGAATCTAGGTGACAAAGTCTTGCACCTACCTCGTGGATTAGAGCTCCCAGCGCAGAAACACCACACCCCAACTTGGAAGACTGTGTGCAGAAGTGCTGCCCACAGCCCTGCAATTCAAGATGGCAATAGCACACTGTGTACAGAGAGGCTATGCCCAGCATTTCAGCTTGAAGCACTGTGGCCAACATAACTACAAGGACCCATAAGCACTCCATCCATAGTGGAGAATCTCCCTCTGTAGTGGAGAACCCTATGTAGAAGCCCCTCCAAAATCTGGTACGGGACAGAGTGTACTCCAGAGCCAAGTTCGTACCTCTCCATTTTTTTTTTTTTTAATTGAAGGCTAATTGCTTTACAGAGTTCTGTTGTTTTCTGCCAAATATCAACATAAATCAGAGAGAGCTTTCCTTTGCTTCTGAAAGGAGCTTGGTCTCATTCTATTTTCTTGATTGACATTGGGCAGAAGAACCCTTGTTGGGGTCTAATGCAGACCCAGATGGGTCAGTAACAGAACCACTGCTTTAAATGATGAAAACACCAGCCCAGGAATCATCACAAGCCTAAAAGGAAGGTTGTGAAATGACAAGGAGGAAAGGAAGGGAAAGAAAAAAGAAGATGTTATTTTATCTCTTGCTGAGCTTTTAAAATACTATTTTTAAAATAATTTTATTTATTTATTTATTCTTGGCTGTGGTGGGTCTTTGTTGTTGTGTTGGCTTTTCTCTGGTTGCATTGAGTTGGGGCAACTCTCTAGTTGTGGTGCCCAGGCTTCTCTTGGCAAGGCTTCTCCTGTTTTGGAACACAGGTTCTACAGTGCATGGGCTTCAGCAGTTGTGGAGCATGAGCTGAGTAGTTGTGGGTCCCAAGCTCTACAGCACAGGCTCAATTGTGGCACACAGTCTTATTTGCTTCTCAGCAATGTGGGATCTCCCTGGACCGGGGATCAAACCCACGTCTACTGCAAAGACAGGTAGATTCTTTAGTACTGAGCCACCAGGGAAGCCCTCAATACTATTTTTAATTTTAAAACTTCTCAAGCAAAAAAATGTATAATAGTATTTAAAAATACAACTCATATGGATGCTAGATATGCAGGCATTGTAAAGCTACTTTTGATTCTCAAGATATCAGCCTTCCTTTAGCAGCCCCATTATACCACATAATGTAGCATTTCCTACTGGAAAAGACTATTTGCATGTTAATTTTCTGATAAACTTCAAATTGCATACTGAAGATGCTGCACATTTATTTTACTATAGGCCCTGGGCCTTATTTCTATAGGTTCCAGAAAGTTCTATGATGAAAGAGAATTTCTTTGGTCCCCTCAATGAAAATTCACTCTGTGGAGAGCCTTTTTCCTCAGAATAATTTTTGGTTTAATCTTGTTGAAACTTTCATGACTTTAGCCTCTGGATTGTACCCTTGCTGTGACCTCAAAGACTAGCTTACCACGTTGCCCTAAAAGTCCCAGATTGAATTTAGCCTGGCATTTCTGGAAAGCATCCAGTGGGCTCAGTAGCAACCTATTTCCCTGGTGGCTAGGAGCCTCCTGAGGGAGAACTCATACTGAGGAAAATAGGTGTCAGACACAGGGGGCTTAGCCAGGAACACCTGAAGGGACAGAAGACTGTGAACACAGCAAGCTGTTGTTTCTGAGTCCAGTCGCCACTTGACTTATGTTCCTAAAATACACCTGGAAGAGCTACTGCCCTAAATCATCATAAAACACTGGGCATTTGTCTATCTAAATAACAAATTGTGACACCTGAAAAGAGTTAAATTTTCTATTTTAATTTTCAAAAAGCTAGAAGCATAACTCATGCCAATATAATGAGCATGTGTCAAATTTTTAATTCAATTATGAAGGAACTAACATCCATTTTGAAAAGCTGCTTCAAAATAGAACATTAGAAGCTAATATAGTAGATCCTCACTACTATAGTAGATCCTCAGTACTATCCTCACTCACAGATTCCATAGTTGCAAATTTGTCTGCTCACTAAAATTTATTTCTAATCCCCAAATCAATCCTTGCACCACTTTCGTCATCCTTTGCAGAGCATTCAAAGACATGCAGGGATCTTGTTAGGAGAGGCAAAAAATTCCAGCCTCCCAACACATAAGTTCCCACCCAAGGTCAAACAAATACATGCTCTGCCTTCTTGTTTCAGTTCTCATATCGTAAACAAATGTCTTTTTTGAGGTCTATTTATTGCCACATTTTTTGCATTTTTTGTATTTTTCTTGGTGACTTTATTGTTCAGATTAAAATCCGCGTATATTGTTAGGATTCTATCTGTTACTTCTAAACTCAAGAAAGCTGTGATACACCTCACAGAGAAATTTTGTTTGTTACATAAGTTTTGATGGGGCATGAGTTGTAGTGCTGTTGAGTGTGAGTTCAATGCTAAACAATCAAGAGCATACATTAAATAAGTTGCCTTTAAATAGAAACATTTTGATACAAATCAAGATTAAATATTGATTAATTGATTAAATGTGACCAAAAGCTTGAAGGAACCTAATCCTATATTTCCTCTAGGAGCAATGGCTCAGAATTCACAGTGACTTTATAGAATATAACTACTATAAACAGTGAGCATAAACAGTATATATATACTCAGAGAAAAAGAATGCTGGAATAAACTGAAAAGTTAGATTTAAAAAACTGGTCAATGACTACCAGGGCAATAAAACTTTTCTACTAGACAGAAATCATTGGCAGTTTATCATCTTCTATATGTTAACATCCAACTTTACATTGCCTAAGACTTAATCAATAGTAAAAACAAAATCAAAGTTATAGTCCCTTGAGCACCAGGTGACCCTTAATCAGGCTTGGTAAACAATACTCTAGAGTACAGGGTTTCTCAGTCTCAGCAGAGTTGACACGTTGGGCCAGAAAATTTGGATAACTGTGGTGGGGGGGTATTCTGTAGGCTGTATGATGTTCTGCAGAACTTTTGCCTCTACCCTCTGGACACCAATAGCACCTCCCCTCCCAATCATCAGTTCAGTTCAGTTGCTCAGGCATGCCTGACTTTGTGACCCCATGGACTGCAGCATGCCAGGCCTCCCTGTCCATCACCAACTCCTGGAGTTTACTCAAGCTCATGACCATTGAGTCGGTGATGTCATCGAACCATTTCATCCTCTGTCATCCCCTTCTCCTGCCTTCAATCTTTCCCAGCCTCAGAGTTTTTTCAAATGAGTCAGTTCTTTGCATAAGATGGCCAAAGTATTGGAGTTCCAGCTTCAGCATCAGTCCTTCCAATGAATATTCAGGGCTGATTTCCTTTAGGATGGACTGGTTGGATCTCCTTGCTGTCCAAGGGACTCTCAAGAGTCTCTTCTCCAACACCACAGTTCAAAAGCATTAATTCTTTGGTGCTCAGTGGTCTTTATAATCCAACTCTCACATCCATACTTGACTACTGGAAAAACCATAGCTTTGACTAGACGGACCTTTGTTGACAAAGTGATGTCTCTGCTTTTTAATATGCTGTTGTTGGACATGACTGAGCGACTTCACTTTCATGCATTGGAGAAGGAAATGGCAACCCACTCCAATGATCTTGCCTGGAGAATCCCAGGGATGGGGGAGCCTGGTGGGCTGCTGTCTATGGGGTCACACAGAGTTGGACACGACTGAAGCAACTTAGCAGCAGCAGCAGCAGGTTGGTCATAGCTTTTCTTCCAAGGAACAAGCATCTTTTAATTTACATGGCTGAAGTCACCATCTGCAGTAATTTTGGAGGCCAAAAAAATAAAGTCTGACACTGTTTCCACTGTTTCCACATCTATTTGCCATGAAGTGATGGGACCAGATGCCATGATCTTAGTTTTCTGAATGCTGAGTTTTAAGCCAATTTTTTCACTCTCCTCTTTCACTTTCATCAAGAGGCTCGTTAGTTCTTCTAAAATTAAAAGTGTTTACAGATATTGCCAAATGACCTTTGGGGACAAAATTTCCATGGTTGAGAATCACTAGTCTAGTATGATTTTGAAAGAGTACACAGTTATGTTTTTGCCTTTATTTCTAAGTTTAAGATTTTTTTTTTCTTTATACATTCATAAAAAGAGAAAGATGTACTTTTCCCTTGAAAAACATGTGTTTGAAACCTTCAAGCATGTATCAAAATTTGTAGTCACATACATAATACTTCACTAGTTATATGCTGTTTCACCCATGGTGGTAAATGAAGCACAGTGTCAAGAACACAGAAGACATTCAATAAACATTTCCAGTGGGAAGTCTGAAATTTGAAGATTCCAGGATCTCAGCCTGAGGTGAAGCAATAGTATTTGCGGATGGAGAGGACAGGTATCTGTGGAGAGACAGTCTTACTGAATTTCAGCTAATTATTATTGCCCACAGGAGAGATCGGACTGTCATTTCCTAAAAAGACAGGAGAGCTGCAATCTGAAAAGGGATGAGTTCCTGAATAAGCTGAAAAGTCCAGTTGGAACTGCAATTTCATTTACAGAAACAAGTTGTTAAGGCCTGGGAGATTAGGTCCCAGGGATGGCTCCATGAAGGTCATATGGTTTTCCAGGGATCAGAATTTGGAGACACAATGGGTATAATTGCTGGCTCCTCCAGTGATTGACTGAGCCTCTCAGTGCATGATTTCTCCATGTATGAAATGGAAATAATGATAGTACTGCTATGAGCTGAATTGTTTCCTCCAAAAGTTATATGTTGACATCATCATGCCCATTGTGACTGTATTAGAAGATAAGGCCTTTAGGAGATACTAGGGCTTCCCTGGTGGCTCAGAGGTTAAAGCGTCTCCCTCCAATGCGGGAGACCCAGGTTCGATCCCAGGGTCAGGAAGATCCCCTGGAGAAGGAAATGGCAATCCACTCCAGTATTCTTGCCTGGAGAATCCCATGGACGGAGAAGCCTAGTAGGTTACAGTCCATGGGGTCGCAAAGAGTCGGACACGACTGAGCGACTTCACTTTTACTAGGTTTAGATGACATCATAAGGGTGAGGCCCTCATGATAGGATTCAGTTCAATGCAGTCACTCAATCTGTCAGACTCTTTGAAACCCTGTGAATCGCAGCACACCAGGCCTCCCTGTCCATCACCATCTCCCGGAGTTCACTCAGACTCATGCCCGTCGAGTCAGTGATGCCATCCAGCCATCTCATCCTCTGTCGTCCCCTTCTCCTCCTGCCCCCAATCCCTGTCTCTTATACACATCTAGATGTGATTTTTGAGATTGCATCCAAGTACTGCATTTCGGACTCTTTTGTTGACCATGATGGCTACTCCATTTCTTCTGAGGGATTCCTGCCCGCAGTAGTAGATATAATGGTCATCTGAGTTAAATTCACCCATTCCAGTCCATTTTAGTTCGCTGATTCCTAGAATGTCGACGTTCACCCTTGCCATCTCCTGTTTGACCACTTCCAATTTGGCTTGATTCATGGACCTAACATTCCAGGTTCCTATGCAATATTGCTCTTTACAGCATCGGACCTTGCTTCTATCACCAGTCATATCCATTGCTGGGTATTTTTTTTGCTTTGGCTCCATCCCATCATTCTTTCTGGAGTTATTTCTCCACTGATCTCCAGTAGCATATTGGGCACCTACTGACCTGGGGAATTCCTCTTTCAGTATCCTATCATTTTGCCTTTTCATACTGTTCATGGAGTTCTCAAGGCAAGAATACTGAAGTGCCTTGCCACTCCCTTCTCCAGTGGACCACATTCTGTCAGACCTCTCCACCATGACCGGCCCATCTTGGGTTGCCCTGTGGGCATGGCTTGGTTTCATTCAGTTAGATAAGGCTGTGGTCCTAGTGTGATTAGATTGACTAGTTTTCTGTGAGTATGGTTTCAGTGTGTCTGCCCTCTGATGCCTTCTTGCAACACCTACCATCTTACTTGGATTTCTCTTACCTTAGGCGTGGGGCATCTCTTCATGGCTGTTCCAGCAAAGCACAGCCGCGGCTCCTTACCTTGGATGAGGGGTATCTCCTTACCGTCGCTGTTCCTGACCTTCAACGTGGGATGGCTCCTCTAGGCCCTCCTACACCCTCGCAGCCACCGCTCCTCTGGTTGCTCCTCCCAGCCGCCACCCCTGGCCTCCAGCGAGGGTTGGCTCCTCCCGGCCCCGCCCCTGGCCTCGGGCTTGGGGTGGCTCCTCAGGGCCACCGCCCCTGGCCTCAGGCGCTAGGTGGCTTCTCCCAGGAGTCCCTGACCTTGGATGTGGGGTAGCTCCTCTCAGCCACTGCCCCTGGCCTCGGACTCAGGGTAGCTCCTCTTGGCTGCTGCTGGTGACCTCGGACATGGGGTAACTCCTCTCGGCCGGGCACGCTTGCCGCGCTGGGTCGCAGCCACCCGCGCTTGCCACGGGCGTACCGTGTTGCCGCCAAGAAGAGATACCAGCGAACTTGCTTGTCCTCCCTATCCAAACGCACCAAAGAAAGGTGAAGTGAGGACAGAGGAGAAGGTAGCTGTCTGCAACCTAAGAAGAGAGCTCTCTTCAGGCAACAACCTTGATAGCACCTTGAGTCAGTACCCACAGCATCTAGAACTGTGAGAAATATTTTCTTGTTGTTTAAGGCACCTAGTCTATTGTATTTTGTTATGGCAGTCTGAGTTAAAACAAGTGTCAACCTCATAGAGTTATTGTAAGGATTAAATGAGAAATATATGCACATTTCCTAGCACAGTATATAAAAATTCTCTATATATTATTCAAATGGCAAATATAAGAGCTCTCTGTATTTTAATCAAAAAAGAGAGCTTGAAATGACAGTGGATAGAGGTTGACTTGGAATTGCCCTCTATACACAGTATCTCTTTCCTGTTTTGGATACAATGTTACATTTACAATAGCAGAAGTTGATAAATTTTTACTAATTTATTTTGAAATTAGAACTGTGAAGCAATATAGGTCCCAATGTGCAATTTGTTTATTTTTATAGTTACCAATTTATACAACTACCAAAAACATATCAGGCCCAATCTATCAGTTCAGTTCAGTTGCTCAGTCGTGTCCAACTCTTTGTGACCCCATGAATCGCAGCACGCCAGGCCTCCCTGTCCATCACCAACTCCCGGAGTTCACTCAGACATGAAGAGAAGAGAAAAGCAAAGGAGAAAAGGAAAGATAGAAGCATCTGAATGCAGAGTTCCAAAGAATACTAAGAAGAGATAAGAAAGCTTTCTTCAGCGATCAGTGCAAAGAAATAGAGGAAAACAACAGAATGGAAAAGACTAGAGATCTCTTCAAGAAAATTAGAGATACCAAGGGAACATTTCATGCAAAGATGGGCCCAATCTATAGCAATATATAAATAATAATCCATTGTTGCCTTTTTGAAGGGGTGCTGCATGTTGTATTCCATTTATTCCACATCCAATATTGTACTAAATAGAGCCATATATTACACGACTTGACAGAGTTCATCTTTGTGCAGAAAGTGAGGAGTTAGGGCCTCTGGGCAAACAATGTAGAGCTTGAAAGTGAAAAGTGAAAGTGTTAGTCACTCAGTTGTATCTGACTCTTTGCAACCCCATGGATTGTTGCCAGCCAGGTTTCTCTGCCCATGGGGTTCCCCAGACAAGAATACTGGAGTAGGTTGCCATGCTCTCCACTAGGGCATCTTCCCGACCCAGGGATCAAACCCCGGTCTCCTGCATTACAGGCAGATTCTTTACTGTATGAACCATTGAGCCATACTCAAGTCCCAAAAGTCTGAGACTAAACTTGGCAAGTTCTGTGTCAAATAGTTGTGTGATTTATACAGAGCAGGATATGAATTAATGATCCAGTGTGAACATCATGCTTTTATAATAGGGACATTTTCTGCTTTCTTTCATGGTGGTTTATCTCACTGTCAATACCTGATAAGTATTTAAGCCTTATTTATTTCACCTGTTCTTTCTACTCTCGGGTCCTTTAAGTATAATGACAATCTCCTTCCATGTTTCTGTGAAAATGGCCAGAAAATAACTCAGAAAACAAATATTATTCTTGGCTATGCTTAGAACTTCAGTTAATAAAGAACAGGCTAAAGTTAAAATGAAGGATAATTTTGAATGGACAAAGAAAAGCATTATAAGAATTATTCCAGATACCTTGAAGATTTCCCTGATTAGAAGCTCAGAAGAAACTTGGTCCCAGTAAACACTTTTTGTGGGTAAGTGTATGAAAAAAAAGTTCCTTTGTTTATAATGTCCAGATAGTAAACATTTCTGATTTAGAACATTAAGACAAATGTTTAAACCTCTTGGTGTATACAAAATGGCCTTTTGTTTGGGATAATTGGGGAACTGTAATAATTTTTGCAAAACATTTCCAGTGTTACTTTAATGAGAGAGTTTATAGAAGTGTAGCAGTAGTGTGTAGCCCTGAGGTCTAGATAAAATGAAGGTCAACTGACCTGGGGTTCCAGGTCTCCTCCCTCTTAACCTCAGAATACTAATGCTGGCTGTGCTGGATGGACAGAGGATCATGGTCAAGGACATGAGCTTGGGAAGTTTTCTCTTGCCCCTTTCTCTTGCAGAGCTAAGTCACAGAGCTTATAAGTGACCTTCTGAAGTACTCTCCCTGTGACCTTGGAAAGATGTATAGGGACAAAGAGAAAAGTTAGTCCCTTAAGCCAATAGCAACTTAGTCAATGAGGCATGTAGGAATTTTACCCTATAGCCCAAGATGTGCAAGAATGGTATTTTATTTTTTCAAATTCAACATCAGTCTTGATGGATCAGAGCTGTTGGGAAATTCAGTGTCAGGATTATTAGGCCCACTCGTCAGGGTCATGGGAAAGTCCTGGGGATCTTGCACAGCGAAGAACATTTCAAAGGATGAGAAGCAGCCAGAAGTTCAGTCCTCCTTCATTATGTGCGTTAGTAAAGCCCACATTTCCTTTGAAGTCAGGGGCACTGCTTCTCTTTGGGAGAAGGATCTCCCCAGGACATCTAGTAGGCCTCAGGTCCCTGGGACCTCTGACCCCTTCTCAGCCTGAGGAAATTGCTTTTCTTTCTTATGCTGTTTCTGAAGTACTCGTGGGCCACTCTCTTCCCCGCCTTACCTCTCTCCCTGGGTTCTCTGTGATCTTAAGATCAGCAACAGCAGTACTAGAGGCAGATTGTCAGAAATGTAAATTATTAGAGTCTTGATGTAGAGGCCCAGAAAGAAGTATTTTAACAAATCCTTCACGTGACTCTGATTCTAGGCTACATTTTAAGAATGACTGACCTTAGCGCAACGCATTCAAAAACTCAAAGTTTTGAAAGCAAGAACTTAGGTAATTTCTGTTTTTAGCCTTCAAAAATAGCAATACATCCCAACTTGAGGCCAAGGAAGGAAGAAGCCTGGATGTAATAAAAACAAATAAACACTTAACACAACACATAAGCATCTTGCACAGCAAAGGATCTGAACAGACATTTTTCCAAAGAAGGCATACAGATGGCCAACTGCTAAGTCACTTCAGTCGAGTCCGACTCTGTGCGACCCCATAGATGGCAGCCCACCAGGCTCCCCCATCCCTGGGATTCTCCAGGCAAGAACACTGGAGTGGGGTGCCATTTCCTTCTCCAATGCATGAAAGTGAAAAGTGAAAGTGAAGTCACTCAGTCGTATCTGACTCTTAGCGAGCCCATGGACTGCAGCCTACCAGGCTCCTCCATCCATGGGATTTTCCAGGCAAGAGTACTGGAGTGGGGTGCCATTGCCTTCTCCAACACATGAAACAGACACATGAAAAAGGCGCTCAACATTACACATCATCAGGGAGCACAAATCAAAGCCACAGTAAGACTTCACCTCACTCTTATTAAAATGACTATTACTAAAAAGACAAAAGGTAACAAGTGTTGGCAAGGATGTGAAAACAAGAAATCTTTGTGCACTGTTGGTAGGAATGTAAATTAATGCAGCCACTATGGGAAACAGTATGGAGGTCTCTCAAAAAATTAGAAATAGAACTACCATCAGTTCAGTTCAGTTCAGTTCAGTCACTCAGTCCTGTCCGACTCTTTGTGACCCCATGAATCACAGCACACCAGGCCTCCCTGTCCATCACCAACTCCCGGAGTTCACTCAAACTCATGTCCATTGAGTCGGTGACGCCATCCAGCCATCTCATCCTCTGTCGTTCCCTTCTCCTCCTGCCCCCAATCCCTCCCAGCATCAGGGTCTTTTCCAGTGAGTCAACGCTTCACATGAGGTGGCCAAACTACTGGAGTTTCAACTTTAGCATCAGTCCTTTTAATGAACACCTAGGCCTGATCTCCTTCAGAATGGACTGGTTGGATCTCCTTGCAGTCCAAGGGACTCTCAAGAGTTCTCCAACACCACATTTCAAAAGCATCAGTTCTTTGGTGCTCAGCCTTCTTCACAGTCCAACTCTCACATCCATACATGACCACTGGAAAAACCATAACCTTAACTAGACGGACCTTTGTTGGCAAAGTAATGTCTCTGCTTTTTAATATGCTCTCTAGGTTGGTCATAAGGACTGGTTGGATCTCCTTGCAGTCCAAGGGACTCTCAAGAGTTCTCCAACACCACATTTCAAAAGCATCAGTTCTTTGGTGCTCAGCCTTCTTCACAGTCCAACTCTCACATCCATGCATGACCACTGGAAAAACCATAACCTTAACTAGACGGACCTTTGTTGGCAAAGTAATGTCTCTGCTTTCGAATATGCTATCTAGGTTGGTCATAACTTTCCTTCCAAGGAGTAAGCGTCTTTTAATTTCATGGCTGCAATCACCATCTGCAGTGATTACCGTACGATCCAGCAATTCCACTTCTGGCTATTTATCTAAAAAAATTGAAAATACTAACTCAGAGAAATATATACCCCCCCCATTCATTGCAGTATTATTTATAGTAGCCAAGATATAAAAGCAAACTGTTCATCCATCAGTGGATGAATGGATAAAAAAAAAGTGTGGTATATAAAAAAAAGAATAGTATTCAAGCATAAAAAAGAATAAAATCTTACACTGAGGGCATTATATTAAATAAAATAAGTCAGACAAAGATAAATACTGTATGATCTCACTTATATGTGGAATATTAAAAAAAAAAAAATGAGCACATACGTACAGGTTTCAGATTGATGGTTACCAGATGTAGGGTATGGAAAGTGGGCAAAATTGGTGAAGGGAGTTAAAAGGTATAAGCTTCCAATTATAAAATTAGAAAGTCATGGCTATGTAACATCAAATATGGTAACTATAGTTAGATATACCATTTTACATATTTGAAAGTTGCTAAGAGAGTTAATCAAAAGTTCTCATCACAAGGTAAAAAAAATCTTTGTAACAATGTATGTTAAAGGAAGTTAACTAGACTAATTATGGTGATCATTTCACAATATCTACTAATATTGAACAGTGCCATACATCTAAAACTAAAATATTATATATCAATTATACCTCAATTAAATAAATAAACAGGTATGCAATAAATATTTAAAGAATAAAAAAACATAAGCATCTCTTTGATTTTTCTGAAAACAGAAAATAAAGACACCAATTAATATCTCAGTAGGTATTTTGATAAATTACCTGGCCACAAGAATTAACTTTAACAGTAACAGATTTCTAAGCAAGCAAGTTCCATGAACAATGAGATATGGTAGAGATGGGGTGATCTGGGGTCAAGAATGAATTTAGGAAAGTGAGATAATAGATGAAGGGCAGGTGCTGCCTCAAAACCAGGAAGAAAAATGTCATTTTCCTGGACTAGCATAAAATTCTAGAGAAGTTGGCCATCAAAACCTTTATTTCCAAAAGTGAGGTCTCAGAATGGCTCTGTAATGGTGATTATAAAAAGGGAATGACTGAAGCTGCTCAAAAAAATCAGCTGTAAAACATAAGAAGCCCCAAATGTCCTGTGTCTGTGACAGACAAATTTCCACTTTCCCTTTCTGCACGTGAGCACAGTTTTACCTACATATGTGGTCACTTAGCTAGGGACTTAGATGCAGTCCCCTTTGCATCCAGGTGTGACCATGCCGTGTGAACAGAAGTGATGTGCATCACTCCAGGCCTGAGCCTTTATATACAGCCTCCTTCCCACTTTTCCCTCCTGTGAAATGAACAGGTTGGTGCTTAGACCCACCTCTGACCACATGAATGGGGGTGACAACCTCCAGTGGAAGCCAGAGAGAAGGAAAGTGGATCCCTGAATAGCTGAGCACAGCAACTCACCAACCCACCCTGGACCACTACTAGATGAGAGAAATAGTCTTCCTTAATCCCCTGGTTTATTGGGCTCCTTGTTACAGTAATTTAGACTAGAAAAATCAAGGTCCCCCGTGAGAAATCAAGTTAATGTTTAGAATCCATTTGAGCTAATAGTACCAAAGCCTTCACAGCAGCTTCTTCATAAATAGTCACTAAGTGAACAAATGTGGCACCATCAGGAGCTGTTGGGGCAAGAGATGCCTGTCTGTCTCATAAAATATTCTGCCTGAAAGTAACTCTAAGTAGTGGCTTGCAATCTATAAACAGAAGAGCAAATAGCACACAAATAGCAACAATGGGTTAAAATCAAATGAGACTGTGTCTGTGTACAATGTAGAAATGATTGCTAATTATACAGCAGTCATATAAGTGATTTGCAGGTAGTAATCACAGTCACTGTCATTTTCCAAAACAAAAGATTTATACATGCACAGACATCTACAGACAGGTAAATTCTTCTTTTAACAAGTTTGATGAGACATCAATTGCTATGCTGATCATGGTCCATAAGAAAATGTAAATCCATTGCTACAATATGCAGAGTGAATACAAAGTAGCTTTTTATGTACTCTGTAAAGGCAGTTTTTGTTAGTATATGGCATATAAGTCCAACTCCATTTGCTGAATGTTTTGAAGGCCTACTATGTTAGAAGTATTGCAAAGAATTCAAAGATATCAGCAAAAACATTAATAAAGATATCTAAGGAGGAGAGTGTTATATAAAACAGAAGTTTACATTTCTAAGAAATGGCAGTTAAGGACGGCCTGAGCCACTCCATGTTGAAACTTTCTGTGGGATCTTGGTTTATGCCTATCACAAAAGCTGTTCTGATACTTAAATAAAATAACATACATAATGTATATGGTGAATTGAATGAGCCCCCAGCAAATGGTAATTCCTTTCTTCATATTCTGCAATATAGTATCTCACAGACTTGAAATAATTTTCCAGATACTTCACTGGTGATTTGTTCTAGAGCCATAAAACCAATTTTGCCTGTCTCAGGCCCAACATATATGCTAATATTCACACACACGCTCCATCCAGGGTAAGTAGAGAGTGATGAATTTAGCAAACCAAAGGGTAAATGGCCATGATGGATATCTGGGGATTCTGATGTAAGCAAGAAAGGTCCACTTTGGTTATTTATGCTGACAGTTGATTTATTGGAATGAAATTTAGTAGCTAAAGCAACCACAGAAAACTTAAAAAATGATTGCTCATTTACATTTTTCCGTAGTCACGGGGACAGTTGCTGCTAAGTTGCTTCAGTCGTGTCCAACTCTGTATGACCCCATAGACGGCAGCCCACCAGGCTCCCCTGGCCCTGGGATTCTCCAGGCAAGAACACTAGAGTGGGGTGCCATTTCCTTCTCCAGTGCATGAAAGTGAAAAGTGAAAGTGAAGTCGCTCAGTCATGTCCGACCCTCAGTGACCCCATGGACTGCAGCCTACTAGGCTCCTCCATCCAACCGTATCACTATTGGCATGGCCACCTTGAGACACTAGATGTGTCCTTAAATAATCTTCACTGGTTTCCTTGACTATCTCCTGGTGCCACCCCAGGGCTACTGAGCCCTCATGCCCTCAGGCCTGAGCCACTTGCCTGGCTTGCGGGTTCATGCTCTTTCTGTGGTGCTAAACACTTTGTTGCAAATGTCAACACATCTCTACTACCATCTACTTTATCAGTCTCCCTGGAGATGGGGTTAGATTTTGCATGGCCAAAGCAGGTCCAGGGCTCCTCCGATCTGTCCACAAATACTGAGCTTTTCCCAGAGTTGCTCCTGAGAGCAGGTTAACACAGCCTAAAGTGCAGGAGAGTTAATACCCAAATGAGGAGGACTTTGGTAATTCTTCCTCTTCTCTGCCCCTGCTGGGCTGTTCTGAGACTGACCCCTGGGCCTGTACTGTGGTTGTGTCTCACATAACGAAACTGCCAATGGTGTCTTCTTGAGAAGCTGTGGCCAGATCTGTAATGACCACTTTGTATTTTCTTTCCTCCTGCTCTACTCCACTTCTTTTCTCCTCACTCTTGTTTCCCTGGCAAATTAAAAAAAACAACAACAACAACTTGGCATCTAAGATTTTCTTCTAGGCCCTTCTGTCTAGGGAACCAGTGCTATGTCAGTGTCATACCCTTAACTTTCACATTTTCAGGCTGGAGCAGTCAGATGGTAGATATTGGGCTCCAATGCTCATGTCCCATGTCAGTAAACTGGAAGAGTGCCACTGCCTCATTTATGATCCTCTGGTGAGAAGGCGAGTCCTGTCTCTCATCTATTTGGAATTAGCCTCAGAGTCATACCCTTAACTTTCACATTTCCAGGCTGGAGCAGTCAGATGGTAGATATTGGGCTCCAATGCTCATGTCCCATGTCAGTAAACTGGAAGAGTGCCACTGCCTCATTTATGATCCTCTGGTGAGAAGGCGAGTCCTGTCTCTCATCTATTTGGAATTAGCCTCAGCGAGGAAAAGTGTTTGGATTCTGGGGACTTCCCTGGTGGTCCAGTGGTTAAGACTCTTTGCTTCCAGTGCAGCGGCCAGGGTTTAATCCCTGATCAGGGAACTAGAGCCCATGTGCCACAATTAGGATGTGGAACAGTCAAATGAATTTTTTAAAATGCTGTTTGGATTCCAAACAATCACAGAGGTGACAAATTTCCCCTCTGAACCAGCTTAAACTTAGTAATACTTCCCTACTCTCCCTTGGGTTTCTCCACGTGGGTTGTCTTCTCTTGCAGCATCAACCCAAGGTATCTTCTCCACTTTCACCTCCTGACCCTGCCAAATCAGTTTTCATCTGTTCTAGACTCTCTGCTTCTCATATGCTTGTTGTTCCCATTTTCCCCATGAGACCAAATGAAGGTGAAGGTGAAGTCGCTCAGTCGTGTCCGACTCTTTGCAACCCCGTGGACTGTAACCTACTAGGCTTCTCTGTCCATGGGATTCTCCAGGCAAGAATACTGGAGTGGATTGCCATTTCCTTCTCCAGGGGATCTTCCCGACCCAGGGATCAAACCCAGGTCTCCCGCATTGCAGGCAGACGCTTTAACCTCTGAGCCACCAGGGAAGTCCATGAGACCAAATATTCCATATCAATCCAATCTTACTAGTTACCCCTATTAACCAAAGCAGAATTCATTTCTCTTTGCATTTCATAGTCCACAGGCCAACCAGCCAGCTCTCACATCTAGCTCTGGCATTGGTCACCTCAGTTAGCATTCCAATTATTTGCTGTCTGAAAAGTAAGAATAGATGATTTCAGGAGTAAACAGAAAATGCTAGACATCTTATATCTTTCAGGACAGAGGAAGATTAAGCCAGAGTCAACAAGGATCCGGTTCTTTGGATTTGAACAAGGTGACCAGACATCTCGGTCTTACTTTTTTTAAAGAAGCATCTGGGGGAAAGTCTTTGTCTTCACAGGGGACTTTCTGATGACTGTAGATGCCTGGACTATAGCGTCTATGTAGTCATCAATATTAATGCCTAGTTTGGTGAAAATGTACATTCCGTGTGACTGTTTAAAAACATCATTCATGCATGCAAACAAAAGTAGTAATGTTCTCTTTAGCCAGTCCTAACTTACTTTCATTAGCAGTTTCTCACACTCAAATACTTCTGGGGATTTCCAAGGCATGCTAACATACTGCATGTTTTTCTCATGACCATAGATGCTGTATACCATTTTGCAGGCCTGCAGTCCTTAGGGGAACCACATATAAAGGGGCATCATTCCCACTGCAGACATCCTAGAGTTATTGCAACACTTTTTTCTGGCAGATAGAAGAAATGTGTTTTGTTTCAACAAACTAAGGTATTGAGAATTTAGCTAAGCTGCTCTATAGTATTGTTGCTTCTGCATCCATTTTGTTCACCCAAGAAGCCTGCAGTAACTTTAAATGGACACTAGATCTGCCATATGATTGTTTGCCCCAGACAGCAGACAACAGAATCAGAAGCAAAAGACAGGTCCTCACATGACTTCCCCAACAGCCCTTGTGATCAAGCTTCCCCGGCCTCACAGAGCCTGTTACCCTTATGTGTCCCTCAGGTAAGACCCTCATCAGTTCAGTTCAGTCACTCAGTTGTGTCTGACTCTTTGCGACCCCATGAATAGCAGCATGCCAGGCCTCCCTGTCCATCACCAACTCCCAGAATTCACTCAGACTCACGTCCATCGAGTCCGTGATGCCATCCAGCCATCTCATCCTTGGTCGTCCTCTTCTCCTCCTGCCCCCAATGCCTCCCAGCGTCAGAGTCTTTTCCAATGAGTCAACTCTTCGCATGAGGTGGCCAAAGTACTGGAGTTTCAGCTTTAGCATCATTCCCTCCAAAGAAATCCCAGGGCTGATCTCCTTCAGAATGGACTGGTTGGATCTCCTTGAAGTCCAAGGGACTCTCAAGAGTCTTCTCCAACACCACAGTTCAAAAGCATCAATTCTTCGGTGCTCAGCTTTCTTCACAGTCCAACTCTCACATCCATACATGACCACAGGAAAAACCATAGCCTTGACTACACGGACCT
>SJYT01017456.1:41595-56991 GCA_006410635.1 Cephalophus harveyi
ACTTCACCAGTCCTTAATCAAGTTATGTGCCAAGATCTTGCTCTCTGACTTGACCCTTCTATGTGGCCCGTTGAGATGTCCTGGGCATTTCCTCCAGGATTTGTGAACAATAACTTCTTTATTTCAGTTTCTTTTGGATCTGTTGCTGAACTGTGGCTCACCATTCAGTACTCTGGGCTGCTCTTAACAAATGTTAATTTGTTAACATAAGTATAGTAAATCAATCTCCTGGCAGAGATAAGTACTGAAAAATAGGCACCTTCTAATTTTTGCAAGAGTGCTGTAAGAACTAGTGGCAACTCTTTTTTTCCCCCCACATAATTTCCTTGGGTTGGTTCAGACATTGTCTTTGAAAAAATTGTTCCAGCAGGGGTCTCTCTCTGCACATGGTACAATAAATTCTTAGAAGATGGAATAGAATATTTTCATTTTGCTTATCCATCTTATAATGTAAATGGATGTGGTTTTAAAACATGTCAAAATTCTTTTCTGACACGATCAGAAAACCACTAGAAAAGCATAATGTTCCATAGCAAGATTTGGGTGATTAAACAGGTATGTTCACTATGTGATAATTCATCAAACAATGCATATATGATTTTTAGGTAGTTTGTGCTTATATATTATACCTCGCAAAAAAGTTTTCTTTTTTTAAGTTATAATCCATAATTTGACTTCTGTTTGCATGCTATCTCACTTTTGTTTCATTTCTTAAGTATCTGGAATATTAAAAATTGGCTATTTTATTTATGCATTGCATAAAACTTTATACATTTTCTAAAAATGATGATGCTTGGTGTATGTGTTGTTAGAAAAATAGGGACAAATTAAAACATAACTGTAATATTCAAAAGAAAAATAAACTTTGTTTGAAAGTGTGTATCATCCAGTAAAAATTTTGCATTGGTTTTCTAATCATGAACTTTGACAAAAAGGCATTATCACTGTTGTCATCCAAGCTTTGGGGAAGGATCTGAGAGATCAGATGGGTATCTCTCCTATGATCTGCTCAGGAGCTTGGTCTGTATTTCCAGTGGGAACAGGTCAGTGGGGGCCAATGGCTACTAAAATGTGGACCTTCCTGATGAGCTTTGCTCCTCTCTAGGGTTAAGCAGCTGACATTTTTCTGAGCAGAAGAGAAATGGACACAAACCACTCCCTGTCAAGTTAGCAAATGACACATGAAATACAATTGCTTGAAAGAAATAGTTGTCGTTAAAGTAAAACTCAGAAAAAATTAAAATCCTGTTAAAATGCTTAGTTAGAAAGCATCACTGACTCAATGGACATGAATCTGAGCAAACTCTGGGAGATGGTGAAGGACAGAGAAGCCTGGCGAGCTGCAATCCACGGGTCACAGAGTCAGACGTGACTCAGCAACTGAACAACAACAACAAGAAAACTTCTTGAGAACAGAGTTCTGCAAAGCACCAAGACTGCTGATTTTTTTTCTATGTTTTAATCTCAAGCTTTTGTTATTTTTCTTTCGCTTTATTTCTTTATGATTATACCATCTCACATCTTTTCCTGTCTCTATTTTTATTTTCTTTAATCCCTCATTCTCAAAATCATCTCTTAATTCTAAAAAAAAATTTTCAACATTTAGTGACACGTTTTCATAAAGTAGATCTTTTTCCCTTTACAAAAATTAATATTGGGCCATGAAAAACTTCAATGTCTGAGCACTAATAAAATAGAAAATATTAAGTGAAGAATGTTTTATTCCCAATGACATTACCACTTACTTTTTAATAGTATTAGAGTAATTACCTTAATTCTCTCTTGGAAGACAACATCCATTTAGATCCTCTAATGAAGGAAATATATATTTGTAATGGACCAAATGGCAATATGCCCTTGTCTGAAGCAATCACATTGTCCAATAAAGAAAGAAGCACATTTAAGTGTGGTGCCTCTGAACATCAAGTATTACAAGAATTCCTAGTCAGCAGGATGCTATGCCAAAAGTACTCCATAAATTGGTTTATCCTTTCTTACTATCTTGTGGCCTCATTCTAAATATTTCTTTAACAGTAATAGTGACATCATGTTGATGTTTGACAGAAAATAACAAAATTCTGTGAAACAATTATCCTTCAATTAAAAATAAATACATGAAAAAATAGTAATAATAACATACTGGATAGTTCCAACAGCATAGACTTTACTATCCTATGTTTATTAAATCAATAAATATTACAAATCCTTCACTGGGGAACACTTTTCACCATTTTATGTGAATATGCTTTTCCTGCCTTGTTTCTTATGTGAGCCACGTCTCTGCCCTCTGTTTTGCTTATTGTTTCCTTTCTCTCTTGTTTGTTCAGCTTCTGTACAATCATTTCTCTTTGCTCTGCCCCTTGCTCCAGGCTCATGTTCATTTCAGCCTCCACCTTTTTTCCTTCACAAACCTCTTTGATTCCAATTGACAGTTTAAGGTTTTTGTTTTTTTTTTCTTTTCTTTTTCTTTCCAGAGACTCCTGTTGCCATAGTGATACTTGATGAAGACCATGACTGCCTCCATTGGCACTCCGGTTGCTATAACAATGCCAGTTAACAGAGAATTCTGTGGAAACTTGCTAGAAGGATGAGGTTTTCTAATCATGAACTTTGACAAAAAGGCATTATCACTGTTGTCATCCAAGCTTTGGGGAAGGATCTGAGAGATCAGATGGGTATCTCTCCTATGATCTGCTCAGGAGCTTGGTCTGTATTTCCAGTGGGAACAGGTCAGTGGGGGCCAATGGCTACTAAAATGTGGACCTTCCTGATGAGGTTTGCTCCTCTCTAGGGTTAAGCAGCTGACATTTTTCTGAGCAGAAGAGAAATGGACACAAACCACTCCCTGTCAAGTTAGCAAATGACACATGAAATACAGGTGCTTGAAAGAAATAGTTGTCGTTAAAGTAAAACTCAGAAAAAATTAAAATCCTGTTAAAATTCTTAGTAAGAAAGCATCACTGACTCAATGGACATGAATCTGAGCAAACTCTGGGAGATGGTGAAGGACCGAGAAGCCTGGCGAGCTGCAATCCACGGGTCACAGAGTCAGACGTGACTCAGCAACTGAACAACAACAAGAAAACTTCTTGAGAACAGAGTTCTGCAAAGCACCAAGACTGCTGATTTTTTTCTATGTTTTAATCTCAAGCTTTTGTTATTTTTCTTTCGCTTTATTTCTTTATGATTATACCATCTCACATCTTTTCCTGTCTCTATTTTTATTTTCTTTAATCCCTCATTCTCAAAATCATCTCTTAATTCTAAAAAAAACTTTTCAACATTTAGTGACACGTTTTCATAAAGTAGATCTTTTTCCCTTTACAAAAATTAATATTGGGCCATGAAAAACTTCAATGTCTGAGCACTAATAAAATAGAAAATATTAAGTGAAGAATGTTTTATTCCCAATGACATTACCACTTACTTTTTAATAGTATTAGAGTAATTACCTTAATTCTCTCTTGGAAGACAACATCCATTTAGATCCTCTAATGAAGGAAATATATATTTGTAATGGACCAAATGGCAATATGCCCTTGTCTGAAGCAATCACATTGTCCAATAAAGAAAGAAGCACATTTAAGTGTGGTGCCTCTGAACATCAAGTATTACAAGAATTCCTAGTCAGCAGGATGCTATGCCAAAAGTACTCCATAAATTGGTTTATCCTTTCTTACTATCTTGTTGCCTCATTCTAAATATTTCTTTAACAGTAATAGTGACATCATGTTGATGTTTGACAGAAAATAACAAAATTCTGTGAAACAATTATCCTTCAATTAAAAATAAATACATGAAAAAATAGTAATAATAACATACTGGATAGTTCCAACAGCATAGACTTTACTATCCTATGTTTATTAAATCAATAAATATTACAAATCCTTCACTGGGGAACACTTTTCACCATTTTATGTGAATATGCTTTTCCTGCCTTGTTTCTTATGTGAGCCACGTCTCTGCCCTCTGTTTTGCTTATTGTTTCCTTTCTCTCTTGTTTGTTCAGCTTCTGTACAATCATTTCTCTTTGCTCTGCCCCTTGCTCCAGGCTCATGTTCATTTCAGCCTCCACCTTTTTTCCTTCACAAACCTCTTTGATTCCAATTGACAGTTTAAGGTTTTTGTTTTTTTTTTTCTTTTCTTTTTCTTTCCAGAGACTCCTGTTGCCATAGTGATACTTGATGATGAAGACCATGACTGCCTCCATTGGCACTCCGGTTGCTATAACAATGCCAGTTAACAGAGAATTCTGTGGAAACTTGCTAGAAGGATGCTAGCTTACACCTTTGTGTCGGACAGACTGCCAGGAAATGTTTCTTACAGATATTGGCTGCATATAGCAGTAAAACTTAAGGCCATAAACTTAAGGGCAGCTCATTCAGGAACTGAAAAGACCAAGACACCAACATTTATATCTTCACACCCTGAAAAATTTCTCTCCCTTCCCTGTCTTTTTTTGCCCTCCCTTCCTATTCTATTTATGAAAGTAAAAGTGAAAGTCACTCAGTCATGTCCGACTCTTTGCAACTCCATGGACTATGCAGCCCATGGAATTCTCCAGGACAGAATACTGGAGTGAGTAGCCTTTCCCTTCTCCAGGGGATCTTCCCGACCCAGGAGTTGAACTGGGGTCTCCTGTATTGCAGGTGGATTCTTTACCAGCTCAACTACCTGGGAACATACCTGCTATGGATTGAATTGTGTTCCCACAGAATTCATAGAATTGAGTGCTAATCTGCAAAGTGACTGTATTTGGAGACAGATTTTAGGAGGTAACCAAGATTAAATGAGGTTGTAGGACTGAGGTTCTAATCCAATAGGATTGGTAGTCCTATAAGAAGAGGAAGCTAGGTCCTTCTTTGTCTGTCTCTCTACCATGTGAGGGCCCAGCAAGAAGGCAGCTGCCTGCAGTCCAGGAAGCCATAACCAGGGACTGACTTTACCTGCACCTTGTTCTTGGACTTCCCAACCTCCAGAATGTGAGAAGATAATTTCTGTTGTTTAAGCCATCCAGTCTCTGGTATTTGTTACGGCAGTCAGAACTAGTACAATACTTCAATATTAATGTTTGTAGATCTTGTTAAAAGCTTTTGATTTTAGAGACATCAATTTCTGGAAATACATCCTAGTAAGTTATAGAATATCACAATATGCATTATCAGTATTTTATTTTTGAATACTAGATGAACCAGAAGAAAAAGATAACAACATTGACTGCCATTTTTGTGATCTTTATGTTATTGTTACAGCTTTTTTATTCTCAACAAAATATATTAAAATGTGTAATTATCTTTATCTTTATATATACTCTAACCCACTCATGAGAACCTGGAAGAAATATTTCTTTTATTTTGGTTTTTGCAGTTGTGTCACCTTCACTGGCTGTAAAACTAAGCAGCTTACAACCAACCACAGTGATCTTCTCATCTGTGCCAACTTGTGTGGAGTAAGGAAGCAACTATCAAAGCTTCCTCGGGACTGATGTCAAAAGAGCTAAAACTGCTTTAAAAAAATAAGGTCTATTAAAAAAATATATTTCTAGTGACAGGTGTTCTAATGCAAAAAATGCCAGAAGAATATCAAAAAGTGACCATACACAACCAGAGAGGAAGAAGAAAATTTTGGCACATTACAAAATGTGTTAAAGTAAAGGACATCAGAACAGAAAGTTTGCTAATAAAAGAAAAGAACTAAAACTGCTTTAAAAAAATAAGGTCTATTAAAAAAATATATTTCTAGTGACAGGTGTTCTAATACAAAAAAATGCCAGAAGAATATCAAAAAGTGACCATACACAACCAGAGAGGAAGAAGATAATTTTGGCACATTACAAAATGTGTTAAAGTAAAGGACATCAGAACAGAAAGTTTGCTAATAAAGAGGTTATGGATCAGCTTATTCACTGGCTTCTACATTTGCTTCTACAAAAGGTGTCAGTCAATATAACGTTACCTTATTTGTGCAGAAGTGAGGCACTATTATGTTGAAAAAAGCTGTGTCAATATGCTGTATTATCAATACATAATTTAACAGAAAAGCCTGGAGTGTAAATACTCAGAAACTGTTTGAGAATTCTTAGGGATTTCAAGGAAAATAGAGGTGCTGCTTGTAGAACAATATGGAAAGTAATTTCTAATTAAAATTGTTCTACTTGTGCTATAAAACCAGTTTATTTTTTTATTATCATGGTTGAGCAAAAGTTTCTGTGTTAGTATCATTAATAACAATGACAATAGCTTTCTCTAATATGCCAGTCACTATACTTAGTGATTCACATCAGTGATCTCTATTTCTCACTACAAACTTGGAAGATGAGAAACTAATAGATGGGGAACAGGTTCTGAGAAGTAAGGTAACTTGTCTAACTTTGTCACACTTGCATTATTTCCCTTTAAGGCTCAAGAATTTAAACTGATGATACAGTACAAAGCATTATCAATCCAAGGAGCATGCCACAAACTGTAAGGTGGGCCTTATATTCAGTTGCATAAATTCTGGAATCACAAAAACTGAATCTAATTAGTTGAACAATTACTACAAATGCATATTACCTTTAATTCAACTTGTTGGTTTATTTCTAGGACCATTTGAATATTAACCTCAAGCCATTTCCTTACCACTCCATCTTGATGAGCCAGATAAGATGTGTCTTAAAAAAAGCAAATGAAATTTATGGAAATTTAAGTGATTTCACACTAGTTTTAACTGTTCAAGAGAACTTCTAACCTGAAAATGTAGAGACTTCGATTTCCAAACTCCTGCAGCTTTGAGTGACCGAAATGCTCTGTTTGTGTGTGCAAGTGTGTGTGTAGAGAGAAAAAAATGAGTAAGTGAACTAGAATGGAAGCAGTCTCAGTCAAGAAGAATCATGTTTGTTGTTGTTACATTTTGTAATTTGCAATTTGTCATTGTCATTATATGAGTAACAGATTAGAAGTTATTGCAGTATATCTGTTGTTGCTATTTAGTCGCTAAGTCGTTTCCAACTCTTTTGTGACCCCATGGACTGTAGCCTGCCAGGTTCTTCTGCCTATGGAATTTCCCAGGCAAGAATATTGGAGTGGGTTGCCATTTCCTTCTCCAGAGGATTTTCCCAACCCATGGATCAAACTCCTGTCTCCTGTATTGGTATGCAGATTCTTTACCACTGAGTGGCCAGGGAATTCCCATTGCAGTATATAACTATAACCAATTTTGGGGCATCTACATATTGCTAATTGACATATAATATAAACAAATTGCCCTTCTGAGTATTGTGATTTTGCACGTGTTTTGGTGCCTGGAAACCCCAAAGTATGAATAATTCCATCTAATATCTGGGCTTTTCAAATTAAACCTTTTATTTCTTAGGGGGGAAAAATCTCATCAATAAAATGTTCTTCAAAGAACTGTCTTTTCTTTGAAAATGCTTATATCATATGGAACTTCTTCACAGAAATATGAGGCATCTCATATTTCTCAGAGGTTCTCCCATTGAAAGGTGGAGTGATTGGAATTTTAGGGATAGATTGGAGGAAGGTGAGACTAACCGAGCAGGCAATGAAGCAAAGGCCTGTGAACTTCTGGACTGTTTAACACCTGATGACTCAATGCCCTGCAGTTCCCAACCCCTTTCATGTGCTAATCCCAGGTAGTAGAGTCTTCCTAGTTCTAAAGTCTTGGGTAATCCAGAGTATTTCCCTCAGGTTAGTATTTACATGGAATGAGAAGCACTGACTCTCCTTTATGGATCCCTAAAAATTAGCAGATCAGTAAGTGACATCGATATGGTGTGGGAAAATACTGAATGAAGAATCAAGAGATCTGCCATCTTATCCAAGCCTTCTCACTCTCTAAATAACTTTATTTCTGGACTTCAACTTTTTTCTCAAAAACATTTCTGGGGTGTTATAAAGAAGGAACAAGTGATGTACCACAGTAGTTTTCAGCTGGGAAATCCAACAGAAGAAGCCTTTGTTAACATACAGAATTATATGTTAACATATAGAATCATAATGCTGGTTGCAGTCTCAGGATTATAATTCGCTATCTTTGCATCTGTGTATTTGATAAGAGCTTCAGGTGCTTTTGATACCAGGTCTGTGGACTCAGTAAAGATGATGCTGAATTTTTAAGATTGTTTTTTCAATGGAGGCAGATGGCAAAACAAAACCCAATTAACTAAAAGCAATTTATGATGACTAAAGAATACAATATGAGTACACAGTTCTCTGAGGTTTATGTTTGATTCTATGTTAAAATTTAAAACATCAAGAAGAATTCAAAAGTAAACAACTGTCTACTGTGAGTTTCCCTTTATAGTAAAAAGAGATGGATCCCAAATAACCACACTGTGAGATAGACAGGCACACAGAGAGAGTCCAAAAGCATGTGCAAAACTGTCTCTTGGGTTCAGGTTGATTATTGCAACCTCTACATGACTCACAGAAGCACTGAGATTCAGAGTTGACTTCTTCACTTTTGTCTGTATTTCCTTAAAGACTTGAAGCCCAAAATTTAAAATGCCAAGGCATATCCATGTGGTCATTCCTCTGAAGCTGGACATTGCAGGATGACCAGGAAACTTTGCCCCTTTTGATGTTATTTTTCCTGTCCCTCTCCTTTTTCCCACTCCTTGGTCATTTTAGCTCTAGGTTTGCCTTGCCTTCCTTTTTCAAAAACAATTTTAATTGGAATATAAATTATAAACCATATAATATACTTCTATGGTTTTTAGTATATTCACAGATTTGTGGAACCATCACAAAAATGAATTTTAGGACATATTCATCACTCCCTCCAAAAACCCACACTCCTTAGCTGTGGCCCCTTTCCCACAGACCCTGACTACCATAATCTATTTTTTGTCACTATAGATTTGCCTATTCTGGACATTGCACACAGATGGGATCATGCAAGATTTTCTTCACTTTCTTTCAGAGTCCACTCTCTTCTACCTTTTTTAACCTCTTGAGTTAGATTGTTCCTAGCTAGACAGAGCTAGGGATGGAAAGAGATTCTAATCCTGTATTAGGAGGTAATTGCAAGGTAAACACTACCTGGTAAAGATCTTTTTAGCAGCTCTTTTAGTCAGCTTTACTAAAAGGCCTTCTCCATTATTCTCACCTTGGGAAATGACTGTATCTGATGAGGCTGTTGGAAACAAAGGGAGGAAAAAAGAAAATCTCTACAAATAAATTTCTTAATTAATAAACTTCTTTTTTAGAGCAATTTTAGATTCATAGCAAAATTGAGTGGAAAGTACAGAGAGCTCTCATATACCTCCTGTTCTAACACATGTACAACCACATCCATTATGAACCTCCCACACTAGAGAGGTACATTATTTACAAACGGTGAACCTACACTGACATATGCGTGCATGCATACTCAAACACATCCAAATTTTTGCAACCCCATGGACTGTAGCCAGCCAGGCTCCTCTATCCATGAGATTTTCCAGACAAGAATATTGGAGTAGGTAGCTATTTCCTTCTCCAGGGGAACCTCCAATCCAGAGATCGAACCAGCGTCTCCCACAGGTCCTTCATTGTAGGCAAATTCATTACCACGGAGCCACCAGAGATTGTCACTCAAAGTCTGTAGTTTACATTGATTCATTTGTGGTGGTGTGTAGTCTATGAATTTTGACAAATATATAACATCTATCCACCATTGTGGCATCACACAGAATCATTGCTCTATCCTAAAAATCCTCTGGGCTCTGCCTATTCATCCCACCCCACTACCGCCAGTCCCTGGCAATCACTGGTCTTTTACTGTTTCCATAGTTTTGCCTTATGCAGAGTGTCATACTGTTGGAATCATGTAGCTTTCAGTTTGCCTTCTTTCATTTACTAATATGTATTTAAGGTTTTTCCATGTCTTTCTGTGGCTTAGTATCTTATTTGTTTTTAGCACTGAATAATATTGTGTTGTCAGCTGCCTGCAGTCCAGGAAGCCATAACCAGGGACTGACTTTACCTGCACCTTGTTCTTGGACTTCCCAACCTCCAGAATGTGAGAAGATAATTTCTGTTGTTTAAGCCATCCAGTCTCTGGTATTTGTTACGGCAGTCAGAACTAGTACAATACTTCAATATTAATGTTTGTAGATCTTGTTAAAAGCTTTTGATTTTAGAGACATCAATTTCTGGAAATACATCCTAGTAAGTTATAGAATATCACAATATGCATTATCAGTATTTTATTTTTGAATACTAGATGAACCAGAAGAAAAAGATAACAACATTGACTGCCATTTTTGTGATCTTTATGTTATTGTTACAGCTTTTTTATTCTCAACAAAATATATTAAAATGTGTAATTATCTTTATCTTTATATATACTCTAACCCACTCATGAGAACCTGGAAGAAATATTTCTTTTATTTTGGTTTTTGCAGTTGTGTCACCTTCACTGGCTGTAAAACTAAGCAGCTTACAACCAACCACAGTGATCTTCTCATCTGTGCCAACTTGTGTGGAGTAAGGAAGCAACTATCAAAGCTTCCTCGGGACTGATGTCAAAAGAGCTAAAACTGCTTTAAAAAAATAAGGTCTATTAAAAAAATATATTTCTAGTGACAGGTGTTCTAATGCAAAAAATGCCAGAAGAATATCAAAAAGTGACCATACACAACCAGAGAGGAAGAAGAAAATTTTGGCACATTACAAAATGTGTTAAAGTAAAGGACATCAGAACAGAAAGTTTGCTAATAAAGAGGTTATGGATCAGCTTATTCACTGGCTTCTACATTTGCTTCTACAAAAGGTGTCAGTCAATATAACGTTACCTTATTTGTGCAGAAGTGAGGCACTATTATGTTGAAAAAAGCTGTGTCAATATGCTGTATTATCAATACATAATTTAACAGAAAAGCCTGGAGTGTAAATACTCAGAAACTGTTTGAGAATTCTTAGGGATTTCAAGGAAAATAGAAGTGCTGCTTGTAGAACAATATGGAAAGTAATTTCTAATTAAAATTGTTCTACTTGTGCTATAAAACCAGTTTATTTTTTTATTATCATGGTTGAGCAAAAGTTTCTGTGTTAGTATCATTAATAACAATGACAATAGCTTTCTCTAATATGCCAGTCACTATACTTAGTGATTCACATCAGTGATCTCTATTTCTCACTACAAACTTGGAAGATGAGAAACTAATAGATGGGGAACAGGTTCTGAGAAGTAAGGTAACTTGTCTAACTTTGTCACACTTGCATTATTTCCCTTTAAGGCTCAAGAATTTAAACTGATGATACAGTACAAAGCATTATCAATCCAAGGAGCATGCCACAAACTGTAAGGTGGGCCTTATATTCAGTTGCATAAATTCTGGAATCACAAAAACTGAATCTAATTAGTTGAACAATTACTACAAATGCATATTACCTTTAATTCAACTTGTTGGTTTATTTCTAGGACCATTTGAATATTAACCTCAAGCCATTTCCTTACCACTCCATCTTGATGAGCCAGATAAGATGTGTCTTAAAAAAAGCAAATGAAATTTATGGAAATTTAAGTGATTTCACACTAGTTTTAACTATTCAAGAGAACTTCTAACCTGAAAATGTAGAGACTTCGATTTCCAAACTCCTGCAGCTTTGAGTGACTGAAATGCTCTGTTTGTGTGTGCAAGTGTGTGTGTAGAGAGAAAAAAATGAGTAAGTGAACTAGAATGGAAGCAGTCTCAGTCAAGAAGAATCATGTTTGTTGTTGTTACATTTTGTAATTTGCAATTTGTCATTGTCATTATATGAGTAACAGATTAGAAGTTATTGCAGTATATCTGTTGTTGCTATTTAGTCGCTAAGTCGTTTCCAACTCTTTTGTGACCCCATGGACTGTAGCCTGCCAGGTTCTTCTGCCTATGGGATTTCCCAGGCAAGAATATTGGAGTGGGTTGCCATTTCCTTCTCCAGAGGATTTTCCCAACCCATGGATCAAACTCCTGTCTCCTGTATTGGTATGCAGATTCTTTACCACTGAGTGGCCAGGGAATTCCCATTGCAGTATATAACTATAACCAATTTTGGGACATCTACATATTGCTAATTGACATATAATATAAACAAATTGCCCTTCTGAGTATTGTGATTTTGCACGTGTTTTGGTGCCTGGAAACCCCAAAGTATGAATAATTCCATCTAATATCTGGGCTTTTCAAATTAAACCTTTTATTTCTTAGGGGGGAAAATCTCATCAATAAAATGTTCTTCAAAGAACTGTCTTTTCTTTGAAAATGCTTATATCATATGGAACTTCTTCACAGAAATATGAGGCATCTCATATTTCTCAGAGGTGCTCCCATTGAAAGGTGGAGTGATTGGAATTTTAGGGATAGACTGGAGGAAGTTGAGACTAACCGAGCAGGCAATGAAGCAAAGGCCTGTGAACTTCTGGACTGTTTAACACCTGATGACTCAATGCCCTGCAGTTCCCAACCCCTTTCATGTGCTAATCCCAGGTAGTAGAGTCTTCCTAAAGTTCTAAAGTCTTGGGTAATCCAGAGTATTTCCCTCAGGTTAGTATTTACATGGAATGAGAAGCACTGACTCTCCTTTATGGATCCCTAAAAATTAGCAGATCAGTAAGTGACATCGATATGGTGTGGGAAAATACTGAGTGAAGAATCAAGAGATCTGCCATCTTATCCAAGCCTTCTCACTCTCTAAATAACTTTATTTCTGGACTTCAACTTTTTTCTCAAAAACATTTCTGGGGTGTTATAAAGAAGGAACAAGTGATGTACCACAGTAGTTTTCAGCTGGGAAATCCAACAGAAGAAGCCTTTGTTAACATACAGAATTATATGTTAACATATAGAATCATAATGCTGGCTGCAGTCTCAGGATTATAATTCACTATCTTTGCATCTGTGCATTTGATAATAGCTTCAGGTGCTTTTGATATCAGGTCTGTGGACTCAATAAAGATGATGCTGAATTTTAAAGATTGTTTTTTCAATGGAGGCAGATGGCAAAACAAAACCCAATTAACTAAGAGAAATTTATGATGACTAAAGAATACAATATGAGTACACAGTTCTCTGAGGTTTATGTTTGATCCTATGTTAAAATTTAAAACGTCAAGAAGAATTCAAAAGTAAGCAACTGTCTACTGTGAGTTTCTCTTTATAGTAAAAAGAGATGGATCCCAAATAACCACATTGTGAGATAGACAGGCACACAGAGAGAGTCCAGAAGCATGTGCAAAACTGTCTCTTGGGTTCAGGTTGATTATTGCAATCTCTACATGACTCACAGAAGCACTGAGATTCAGAGTTGACTTCTTCACTTTTGTCTGTATTTCCTTAAAGACGTGAAGCCCAAAATTTAAAATGCCAAGGCATATCTATGTGGTCATTCCTCTGAAGCTGGACATTGCAGGATGACCAGGAAACTTTGCCCCTTTTGATTTTATTTTTCCTGTCCCTCTCCTTTTTCCCACTCCTTAGTCATTTTAGCTCTAGGTTTGCCTTGCCTTCCTTTTTCAAAAACAATTTTAATTGGAATATAAATTATAAACCATATAATATACTTCTATGGTTTTTAGTATATTCACAGATTTGTGGAACCATCACAAAAATCAATTTCAGGACATATTCATCACTCCCTCCAAAAACCCATACTCCTTAGCTGTGGCCTTTTTCCCACAGACCCTGACTACCATAATCTATTTTTTGTCACTATAGATTTGCCTATTCTGGACATTGCACACAGATGGGATCATGCAAGATTTTCTTCACTTTCTTTCAGAGTCCACTCTCTTCTACCTTTGGTTTAACCTCTTGAGTTAGATTGTTCCTAGCTAGACAGAGCTAGGGATGGAAAGAGATTCTAATCCTGTATTAGGAGGTAATTGCAAGGTAAACACTACCTGGTAAAGATCTTTTTAGCAGCTCTTTTAGTCAGCTTTACTAAAAGGCCTTCTCCATTATTCTCACCTTGGGAAATGACTGTATCTGATGAGGCTGTTGGAAACAAAGGGAGGAAAAAAGAAAATCTCTACAAATAAATTTCTTAATTAATAAACTTCTTTTTTAGAGCAATTTTAGATTCATAGCAAAATTGAGTGGAAAGTACAGAGAGCTCTCATATACCTCCTGTTCTAACACACGTACAACCACATCCATTATGAACCTCCCACACTAGAGAGGTACATTATTTACAAACAATGAACCTACACTGACGTATGCGTGCATGCATACTCAAACACATCCGAATTTTTGCAACCCCATGGACTGTAGCCAGCCAGGCTCCTCTATCCATGAGATTTTCCAGACAAGAATATGGAGTGGGTAGCTATTTCCTTCTCCAGGGGAACCTCCCAATCCAGAGATCGAACCAGCATCTCCCACAGGTCCTTCATTGTAGGCAAATTCATTACCACTGAGCCACCAGGGATTGTCACTCAAAGTCTGTAGTTTACGTTGATTCATTTGTGGTGGTGTGTAGTCTATGAATTTTGACAAATGTATAACATCTATCCACCATTGTGGTATCACACAGAATCATTGCTCTATCCTAAAAATCATCTGGGCTCTGCCTATTCATCCCACCCCACTACCGCCAATCCCTGGCAATCATTGATCTTTTACTGTTTCCATAGTTTTGCCTTATTCAAAGTGTCATACTGTTGGAATCATGTAGTTTTCAGTTTGCCTTCTTTCATTTACTAGTATGTATTTAAGGTTTTTCCATGTCTTTCTGTGGCTTAGTATCTTATTTGTTTTTAGCACTGAATAATATTGTGTTGTCTAGATGTACCACAGATGAATATTTATCCATTCACTTACTGAAGGATATCCTAGTTCCTTGAAAGTCTTGGCAATTATGAATAAAGCTGTTTTAAACATCTATGAGCAGGTTTTTGTGTGGACATAAGCTACAATCCATAGGGTTGCAGAAAAGTTGGACACAGCTTATCAAGTAGACAACAAAAATGTTTTCAATAAATACCGAGGAGTATGATTATGGTAAGAGTTTGTTCAGTTTTGTAAGAAACTACTGAACTGTCTTCCAAAGTGGGTGTACACATTTTGCATTCCCCCCAACAATGAGTGAGAGTTTCTCTTATGCCACATCCTCACAGGCAGTTGGTGTTGTCAATGTTTTAAATTCTGGCCTTTATAATAGGTCTGTAGGGATATCACATCATTGCTTTAATTTGCAATTTCCTGGTGACATATGATGTGGAACATCATTCCATATGCTTATTGTCATCTGTATATTTTCTTTGGTGAAGATACATTTACAATTAGTCCAAATCCACTTTCAAATAACACTGTAGCAATTCACAGGTAGTGTATGACCTTATAATAATAAAATATTTCTAATTTCTCCTTCCAATTCATTGTGTCATTGCCATAATTCATAAAATCTATATGTAAACTAAGATCATGGCATC
>SJYT01017456.1:72554-134530 GCA_006410635.1 Cephalophus harveyi
AAGTTAAATAAGCAGGGTGACAATATACAGCCTTGACGCACTCCTTTTCCTATTTGGAACCAGTCTGTTGTTCCATGTCCAGTCCTAACTGTTGCTTCCTGACCTGCATACAGATTTCTCAAGAGGCAGGTTAGGTGGTCTGGTATTCCCATCTCTTTCAGAATTTTCCACAGTTTATTGTGATCCACACAGTCAAAGGCTTTGGCATAGTCGATAAAGCAGAAGTAGATGTTTTTCTGGAACTCTCTTGCTTTTTCCATGATCCAGCGGATGTTGGCAATTTGATCTCTGGTTCCTCTGCCTTTTCTAAAGCCAGCTTGAACATCAGGGAGTTCACGGTTCACGTATTGCTGAAGCCTGGCTTGGAGGATTTTGAGCATTACTTTACTAGCATGTGAGATGAGTGCAATTGTGCGGTAATTGGAGCATTCTTTTGCATTGCCTTTCTTTGGAATTGGAATGAAAACTGACCTTTTCCAGTCCTGTGGCCACTGCTGAGTTTTCCAAATTTGCTGGCAGATTGAGTGCAGCACTTTCACAGCATCATCTTTCAGGATTTGAGTTTATTGAGTCAGACTCCAGACCATGACCTGATTCTCAGAAGCAGAATTCAATCCCCATCACATTACCCAGCACAAGGGCCTGGCAGAAGTGTAGTGTATGGCCCCTATTCTTTTCCAAGGCACCTCCTCTCCCACTGGAATCTCAGGTAATGCCTTGAAGCCTTGATGGCTAAAGGATAAAGCCTGTCTCCTGGTCAAGCACAGATTAGCTGGGATAAGGCAGGGCAGGGCAGAAACTGAGCCTTAGCCCAATGATACAGAAAAAAATCCCCAGAATATTGAAGGGAGCATGTTCTCCTCCCCAAGTGAACTTTTTCCTTCGTAGAATTTTTAACATTTCCCAAAGAAGAAGAAGGGAGTACTGTTATCTTTGGAATCCAGTTTGCATAGGTGTCACTTTGAATAAATAGTGGCCAACTTCAAATAAGAGCAACCACTCCCTCTCCGTGCTTCCCCAGGGCAGAGGCTGTGATCTTATTCTACCCACCCCTTCCCACTCTCACCATCACGTTCACAAATGAGTGTTCTCAGCCCTGCATTTTCTGGGCTGGATGAATGCCCAGTTCAATTCATAAATTCCTCTCTTATAATTCCCATTTGTTCTATCATCACCAAGCATCCAAAATAACATTCTCATAATCTTTGCAATTTGATATTTCTGATACGCAGGCTAACCAAAGTTCAAGGCTCAGGACGGGGGCCCTTTCTGCTCAGGTTTAAGGGCTGTGCTAGAGTAAATAATTCTCTAGATAATTGGAATGCTGGACAGAAAATTGAGGCAGAAGTAGTAGACTGACCAGACCCTCACTGCAAGGACTGATCAGCATGGAAGACCAGCGCTTTCAATACATGGAGGCCCAAGACTTGCTGAATACTGAACCAAAAACTGTGTCTATTCCCCTCTGCCCACCACAGGCGAGATGAAAGTTCCTAATGCCCCTGTTCAGTCCTACAGTTGTCAGAATCAGCCAAAGTGGGTTTCCCCAGATCCATCAGTGTGGGCCTGTTTGCCTCACAGGACTGGGACTTGGGGTGAGCAGGACTTGCCATAGTTAATATAATCACTGGGGATCTTCTCATTTCCAGAAGAGTCTAACCTTGGAGTGGGGGACTTTCTAGAAAAGAACTTCAAATTACTGAGAGATTGAAACTACTGCCTAAAAGCTCCTGGTGGGTCAGATAGACAGTGGCAGTATAACATCCATGACCTTGATGTATTAAGTGGAATATAATTCTCTTACAGTTGTTACAGAATTGCAAATGTAGAGCCACTCCCATTAATACATGCAACTTCCTCCCTCACACACACATTCCTGGCAGGTGAGGTCTCCAGGTGGATAGCTGCCTTGGTCCATTGGTTGCCTTGTAGGTATGTAAGCTTCCTCTCTCCCAGGAAACTGTCTGAGCTGCTGTTAGAAAATTGCATTGTGAGAGTCAAGTGGAATCCAAATCTCTGGCTAGAGCCTCAACTGTTAAGTGTGGAGAAAAGAGAGCAGTGGCTCCCTGCTGTGGGAGCAAGGCCATCCGGCCATGGAAGCCTGGGATTCTGCTCTCTGTAGTAAAGTGCTCCTATGCTATGACTATTTCACCAGAATTTATTGTTCTTCACTCTTGGTATTATTGGATATATGCAGATTAGCCTGACCAAATATGGGCTGGAAAGCTAAAGTGGCTCTTACTGACAGTAGATAGCTTTTGAGTGTTAGTACTGATAAATTCCTGTGGCCAGAACTGGCACTAACCTTGGAGTGGGGGACTTTGCATTTAAACCAGTGCAGGTAACATCTGACTATTACCTCACCTTTTTTTTTCAGTAGATGAATATCAGTAACCTCAGATATTCAGATGACACACTTATGGTAGAACTCAAAGAAAGAGACACTAAAGAGCCTCTTGATGAAAGTGAAAGAAGAGAGTGAAAAAGTTGGCTTAAAACTCAACATTCAGAAAACTAAGATCATGGCATCTAGTCCCATCACTTCATGGCAAATAGATGGGGAAACAGTGGCAGAATTTATTCTTTTTGGCTCCAGAATCACTGCAGATGGTGACTGCAGCCATGTAATTGAAAGATGCTTGCTCCTTGGAAGAAAAGTTGTAACCAACCTGGACAGCATATTAAAAAGCAGAGTCATTACTTTAAAAGCAGAGATATTACATAGCTAGTCAAAGCTGATTTTTCCAGTAGTCATGTATGGATGTGAGAGTTGGACTATAAAGAACGATGAGCACTGAAGAATTGATGTTTTGAACTGTGGTGTTGGAGAAGACTTTTGAGAGTCCCTTGGTCAGCAAGGAGATCCAACCAGTCCATCCTAAAGGAAATCAGTCCTGAATATTCATTGGAAGGACTGATGCTGAAGCTCAAACACCAATACTTTGGCCACCTGATTCGAAGAACTGACTTATTTGAAAAGACCTTGATGCTGGGAAAGATTAAGGCGGGAGGAAAAGGGGACGACAGAGGATGAGATGGTTGGATGGCATTACCGACTCAATGGACATGAGTTTGAGTGAACTCCAGGAGTTGGTGATGGACAGGGAGGCCTGGCAGGCTGCAGTCCATGGGGTCTCAAAGAGTCAAGCATGACCGAGTGACTGAACTGAACTGAACTTTGTGAAAAAAGGAAAGTTCCATGTTTTTAGTGAGTCAGGCCTGTCACTGAGTCAGTCTGAATAATCCTCACTTCATCTTTACATGAAATGTGACTGCTTTTGCTAGAGTCACATAGTTGCTCAATTTTTCTGTATATAATTATATAATTTAGTAATTAACTTTATTTTACAAAGAAACATGTTAGAAGTCGATTTTATTATTTATGTTACTAGAGAGGTTTTCTAAGAAACATAAATATTAAAAGAAGCAAATATCTCACCCATAGCTCACATAATATCTTTAGAAAAATCACTTTAAAATTGGGAAAAACTTTATCTTTAAGAATCATAACTTTTTAAAAGTTAATAATACTGAATTAAAACATATTCTAATTTTATTCTAAAGTGATCTTTATATGTTTCTTATTTCCATAGCAATAAAAACTTTCATAATTCTTATAAATGCAAGTGGCATTTTATAAGCTTCTATAAGGAAAACAGTTATATGAAGTTATTTCTGTTAGTAAATATTGCTAAATTGGTCAGTCTCTTTTGAGCTATTTAACTTCTTAAATCATTTTAAGCATGTATCTGTTTTGAAAGCAGATATCTACCTTATGCTTGAAAAACAACTAAATTAAAAACTAAATATGTTTTGCTGTTTACTGTCCTGTGTAGTAAGGACTTATTTTTGAGGTTTAAGCCGGAGGAGTGGGGAGAGACAGTATGCCACATTCTTAGTCACAAAGAATTTTTACTTTGTTCCTTTTGTTTCTTGTTATCTTGGATCTATTTCTGTATAACTTGTAGCTTTACAAAACTCATAGCTATTTTCTAAAAAAAGAATTTGAGGCCTAACTGCTGATATGTAATTATAGCAGTATTATTATGTCTCTTGGTGTAATCCACTATAATCAAAGTTGTATACTCCCTGATTATATATCCAGTTGTTCTACCAACCGTGAAACAGTTGCTAGGAATGCTCTTGAGAACAAACTTTGCTTCTCCTTATCAATCCTTCTTCATTTACTGTAAAATCTTGAAGACCTTATCCTTCAGATACTCATTATCTTCCATATACATAAAGCTTCACGTGAGGAATATATTTTAGAATTTGGTTTTGAGGTTCCAACTTTCCATACTGACAGAGAATAAGAGGTCAGAGAGAGGCAACCAGAGAGAAGCAACTCAAAGCAGAATTTTAAAAAATGTCTTTGGCTAACCTTGTTTATATTTTCATTCTTCCCACTGGGAAAACTCTTTCGTTCAACCAAGAGGACCCCATATTGTTCCCCGGTTTGGAGTAGCATTTGTCATCCTGAGTTCACGTGTTGCACACCCCACTTCCTGTGCCCGTAGCTGACATTATCAATTTTGGTTTTCTTTCCTAATATGACTTCGGAATCCTCATCAATACACAGGATTGGCAGCCCCTCCCAAACGATCATAGTTGGCTTTCAAGATGAAACTCATATGTCATCTTTAGTTTAGAAGGTATGTCTAACAATTGCCCTTTAAATACTTTTATTGATTTTGCATGAAGATATTAAAGCCTTCTTATTAGATTTTCAGATGACATCATGGTGTGAAGACTGGTTGTTATGAGAGAAGTTTAGGGTTTTACAAGGAACAATGGTCTGGGTTCAAGTTCAAACATCTGAACTTACACGTACAGAGAGAGGAGCCACAAGTCAGGACAGTCTGGAATGTCAAGCCCCCACATTGGGGAGAAGTATCTGTTCTGGAGAGTCCCCCAAGCTACAAAGGACTTTGTAGGAACAAGTAATTTTTGTTGTGTTAAACCACACACACACACACACAATCACCCCCTGTGTCACACTGCACAAATCACGTTCCTTCTTCTTTCTGTTTTCCCATTTTGTAAAAATGACTATCATAATGTACCAGTTAAGTCTTCAGTTAGAATCTAATTTTATACTGGTTGTGATGACCTTTGCAAAATGTCTGATAATATGTGCATGAAAGTCAATGTTATTTTTATGTTTTCTTTGGAAAACTGAAACGGGCATATGTTTTGCCCTTTTTTGTCTTAGTTGGGTAGGGCTTCCATTAACAAAGCACAACAGACCTTATAAAGTAGAGTTGTAGTCAAGCAGGCCACTCATCTCTAACAGGCAACTGAAGCAGTTTAGTCCATTAGTCCCAAAGAGCTGGAAAATTTCCCCCCAAATTTTTTATTCCCCACCCTTTCTTTTCTCTGTCCCCTCTTCTTCTTTCTATTCTCTTTCTCCACTTTCCTTCTCTGCCCCAACTTCTTCACTTTCCTCTAGAATCTCTTAAGGTGATATTTAGCTAAAGATTAGGGAAGAGTCCCTCCTCTGTGCCAAGGCCTCAAATAATAAACTCTTTTTAATAGCAATAGATAGCAGTCTGAAATACCAAGAGACAGCCATCAATTAAGGTTTTAAATAAAGTTGCTTCATTCAGTTCAGTTCATTTCAGTTGCTCAGTCATGTCTGACTCTTTGTGACCCTATGGACTGCAGCACGTCAGGCCTCCCTGCCCATCACCAACTCCCGGAGCTTACTCAAACTCGTGTCCATTGAGTCGGTGATGCCATCCAACCATCTCATCCTCTGTTGTCTCCGTCTCCTCCTGCCTTCTACCTTTCCCAGCATCAGGGTCTTTTCAAATGAGTCAGTTCTTCAAATCAGGTGGCCAAAGTATTGGAGTTTCAGCTTCAGCATCAATCCTTCCAATGAATATTAAGGACTGATTTCCTTTAGGATTGATTGGTTGGATTTCCTTGCAGTCCAAGGGACTCATAAGAGTCTTCTCCAATACCACATTTCAAAGGCATTAATTCTTTGGTACTCAGCTTTCTTTATGGTCCAACACTCACATCCATACATGACTACTGAAAAAACCATAGCTTTGACTAGATGGACCTTTGTTGGCAAAGTAATGTCTCTGCTTTTTAATATGCTGTCTAAGTTTGCCATAGCTTTTCTTCCAAGGAGCAAGCATCTTTAAACTTTATGGCTGCAGTCACCATCTGCAGTGATTTTGGAGTCCCCAAAAATAGAGTCTCTCACTGTTTCCATTGTTTCCCCATCTGCTTGCCATGAAATGATGGGACCAGATGCCATGATCTTAGTTTTCAAAATGTTGAGTTTTAAGCCAAGTTTTTCATTCTCCTCTTTCACTTTCATCAAGAGGCTCTTTAGTTCTTCTTTGCTTTCTGCCATATGGGTAGTGTCATCTGCATATCTGAGTTTATTGATATTTCTCCCAGCAAACTTGATTCCACCTTGTGTTTCATCCAGCCGGGCATTTCACATGATATAGTCTGCATATAAGTTAAATAAGCAGGGTGACAGTATACAGCCTTAACATACTCCTTTACTGATTTGGAACCAGTCTGCTGTTCCATGTCCAGTTCTAACTGTCACTCCTTGACCTGCATACAGATTTCTCAGGAGGCAGGTCAAGTGGTCTGGTATTTCCACCTCTTGAAGAATTTTCCACCCTTTGTTGTGATCCACACAGTCAAAGGCTTTGGTGTAGTCAATAAAGCAGAAATAGATGTTTTTCTGGAACTCTCTTGCTTTTTTGATGATCCAACAGATGTTGGCAATTTGATCTCTGGTTCCTTTGCCTTTTCTAAACACAACTTGAATATCTGGAAGTTCATGGCTCATGTACTCTTGAAGCCTGGCTTGGAGAATTTTGAGCATTACTTTGCTAGCACGTGAGATGAGTGCAGCTGTGTGGTAGTCTGAACATTCTTTGGGATTGGAATGAAAACTGATCTTTTCTAGTCCTGTGGCCACTGCTGAGTTTTCCAAATTTGCTTGCATATTAAGTATAGCACTTTCACAGCATCATCTTTTAGAATTTAAAATAGCTCAACTGGAATTCCCTCATCTCCACTGGCTTTGTTTGTAGTGATGCTCCCTAAGGCCCACGTGACTTTCCATTCAAGAATGTCTGGCTCTAGATAAGCAATCACACCATCATGGTTTTCTGGGTCATGAAGATCTTTTTTGTATAGTTCTTCTGCTTATTTTGCCACCTCTTCTTAATATCTTCTGCTTCTGTTAGGTCCATAATTTATTTCATAAAGTACATATTTCCAAATTAATAATTACTCAAATATTCTTTTAAAAAAATAGGGCTCAAATGAGATAAGATAAAATTAATATGAGTTATAAAATGACACAAAGCTCTGAAACATTGTTTTTAAGTCAGTGTAAGATATATAACATATTTAACATATTGCACTGTATTTTTTTTAATTGCAGGATAATTGCATTGCAGTGCTGTGTTGGTTTCTGCTATAGAACAATGCAAATAAGCCATATATACAGATATATATATCTCCTCCCTCTTGAGGTTCCCTCCCACCTCCACCCCATCACAGCCCTCTAGCACATCACAGAGCACAGGGCTCCTTCTCTTATATAGCAACTTCCCATTGGCTATCTATTTTATACACGACGGTGTATATATGTCAGTGCTACTTTCTCGATTCATCCCACCCACTCCTGCCCCTGCTGTGTTCACAAGAGTTTCTTCCACATCTGTGTCTATTCCTGCCCTGCCAAAAGGTTCATCAGTACCATTTTCCTAGGTTCCAGATGTATGGAACCTGTTAATATTAACAGATTAATAGTCTGTTAATAGTGTTAATATACGATATTTATTTTTCTTGTTCTTACTTCATTCTGTATAATAAGTTCTAGGTTCACCCACTTCATTTCAAGTGACTCAAATTTTTCCTTTTTTATGGCTGAATAATTACAAGTTACTAGGTAGAAGGCAATGGTAATTACATTAGATAATAATATGCTCTTAATTTTACGAAGTGAGTTAGTGTTGCCAACTCTCATGCTCATGGCCCACGTATCATCTGGGTTCCCTTCCCACAGAGTCTGGGAGAGACTGATCTGATTTCAGCTTGTGAAATCTCTGAGCCTTCCTCAAGTTTTACACAAGTACAAGGTGAGCGGACAGAGAATATTCTGTATTCTTAAGGTCAGTTTGGCCACCAGGCTCCTTCTGGCCTAGTTCCAATGTTAACTCAGATGTAAAACATCCCCCTTCTTGAGTTCCCCAGAAAATTCTGCTCTCCCAAAGCTTGTGAAAGTGTACAGAATTTTTTGAAGATTATGTCTGATGGGAGGTTTGGAAGGGCTTATCTTTCAGCACACAGGTAATTTCAGATGAACATATTCCTCTCTGCTTTTTCCCTCTCCTTCAGTCTCTCCATCGTGGGGAATGTGCTCTGGTCCTTCTCCCCATGGATATTCTTGTCCCATGCTTTCAGAAGGTTCTATCTTCCTGCCTCCCTCTCTCTACCTGCCTCAGGGGTAAACAAATTTGTCTCTCCATCTCTAGAGTCACAAGTTCTCCAACAAGATGCTCGTCAATATACTAAATATGCCTGAATATAAGAGACCAAGAATGTATTTTCCAAAAGAGAAGATCCTTTTTAAGAAGTTTTACTCAACTTAAACATGTATATAAATTATTGATATAGAATAAATAGTCAAATGTCTACTTACAGTATTGAGCTTATCAATTTAATCACAAAATCATATTTAAAAGAATCCATTATAGAGGACCTATACTGCTTTTTAAAATTGGAGTATAGTTGATTTACAGTGTTGTGTTAGTTTCAGGTGTACAGCAAAGTGACTCAGTTATACATGTACATATATTCATCCTTTTTTAGACTATTTTCTCATAGAGCTTATCACATAATATTTAGTAGAATCCCCTGTGCTACAAAGTTGGTCCTTGCTGGTTATCTGTCTTACATACAGTATGTTCATTCCAAGCTTCTGATTTATCCCTCCCACCAGTGTTTCCCCTTTCATAACCGTAAGTTTGTTTTCAATATCTGCACATCTATTTCTGTTCTGTAAATAAGCTTGCTTTTTTTAAAATTAGATTCTACGTATGAGTAATAACATGATATTTGTCTTTCTCTAACTTACTTCACTTAGTATGATAATTTCTAGATCTATCCATGCTTCTGCAAAGGACATTATTTCATTCTTTTTATGGCTGAGCAATATTCCACAGCATATCTGTTCCACACCTTCTTCATCCATTCATCTGTCAATGGACATTTACATTGCTTCTATGTCCTGGTTATTGTAAATGATGCTGCAATGAACATTGAGGTGCATGTATTTTTTCAAAGTATGGTTCTCTCTGGATATATGCCCAGTTAGATCATATGGTAGTTCTATTTTTTTTTTTTTTTGGAACTTCCATACTGTTCTCCCTTGGACTGCAAGGAGATCCAACCAGTCCATTCTGAAGGAGATCAACCCCGGGAATTTTTTGGAAGGAATGATGCTAAAGCTGAAACTCCAGTACTTTGGCCACCTGATACGAAGAGTTGACTCATTGGAAAAGACTCTGATGCTGGGAGGGATTGAGGGCAGGAGGAGAAGGGGACAACCGAGGATGAGATGGCTGGATGGCATCACGGACTCGATGGATGTGAGTCTGAGTGAACTCCGAGAGATGGTGATGAACAGGGAGGCCTGGCGTGCTGCGATTCATGGGGTCGCAAAGAGTCGGACACGACTGAGCGACTGAACTGATACTGTTCTCCATTGTGGTTGAACCAATTAACATTTGCTCCAATCATGTAGGAGGGTTCTCTTTTTTCTCCATATCTTCTCCAGCATTTCTTGTTTGTGGACTTTTTGATGATGGCCATTCTGACCAGTGTGAGTTGATATGTCTTTGCAATTGTGATTTGCATTCTCTGATAATTAGTGATGTTGGGCATCTTTTAATGTGCTTTATGGTTGTCTGTATATCCTCTTTGGAGAAATATCTATTTAGATCTCCTTCCCATTTTTTGATTGACCTCTACTTTTTTTAGTCGGACACGACTGAGCGACTGAACTGATACTGTTCTCCATTGTGGTTGAACCAATTAACATTTGCTCCAATCATGTAGGAGGGTTCTCTTTTTTCTCCATATCTTCTCCAGCATTTCTTGTTTGTGGACTTTTTGATGATGGCCATTCTGACCAGTGTGAGTTGATATGTCTTTGCAATTGTGATTTGCATTCTCTGATAATTAGTGATGTTGGGCATCTTTTAATGTGCTTTATGGTTGTCTGTATATCCTCTTTGGAGAAATATCTATTTAGATCTCCTTCCCATTTTTTGATTGACCTCTACTTTTTTTTTTTTTTTTTTGACGTAGATCTGCATGAGGTGTTTCTATATTTTGGAGATTAATCCCTTGTCATTTGCTTCATTTGCACATATTTTCTCCCATCCTGTGTGCCATCTTTTCATTTTGTTTATGGCTTCCTTTACTGTGCAGGAGCTTTTAAGTTTAATTAGGTTCCACTTATTTATTTTTGCTTTTATTTTTACTACTCTAGGAGGTGGATCCAAAAAGATATTGCTAGGATTTATGTTGAAGACTGTTCTGCCTATGTTTTCCTCTAAGGTTTACAGTACCCAGCCTTATATTTAGGTCTTTGATCCATTTCAAGTATATTTTTGTGTATGGTGTTAGGGAGTGTTCTAATTTCATCCTTTTACATGTAGCTGTACAGTTTTCCTGGCACCACTTATTGAACAGATTGCAGAGTTTCTCCCACCAAAATGAGAGTTCCGAGACTGTCAGGTTCCCCAACCTGAAGGTCTGGCATCAGGAGGAGGAATCCCCAAAGCATTTGGCTTTGAAGGCCTATGGGACTTAAGTACAGGAGCTCCACTGGACTCGGGGAGAAAAATTCTTCATATCTGACATGGTGTCTTTGCCACCAATAGAATCACCTAACACGGCTTTCTAAAACTCATTAAGTTCATTTCTTTCTAACTAATTTGAAGGACACAGGGTGCAAAGAGTTGGACACAACTGAGCGGCCAACACACACACACACCTATTTAACCCAGTCAGCCTGCTTACACTGAAATTTCATCCCACACCATAAGAATCAACCTGTTATTTGTGTTCTCCATAATATAACCACTTAATTTATTGCTTTTTAAAGTGACCTTTAAGTTTTATTCACAACGACATTCAACACTTGCAATTGAGAGATTGTACTAGGGAATAATGATTACAGCTGGGTTAAATTTCTTTGCCTTCTTTTTTGTAACTGAGTCTCTTGAGTGACCTTTATAAATGACTGAAATTAACATTGATTGAAGCAGTTTCAGGCAGGTCTTCCCCAAACAATTGTTAATTGTCCAACATGAGACTTCTGAAATAATGTCTCATAAGATTGGAATTTAAGGTTGCTATCTCTTTGGGAGGGATGAAGTGAAGTGAAGTGAAGTAAATTGAAGTGAAATGAAGCCGCTCAGTCGTGTCCGACTCTTTGCGACCCCATGGACTGTAGCCTACCAGGCTCCTCCCTCCATGGGATTCTCCAGCCAAGAGTACTGGAGTGGGTTGCCTTTTCCTTCTCCAGGGGATCTTCCCGACCCAGGGATCAAACCCGAGTCTCCCGCATTCCAGGCAAACGCTTAACCTCTGAGCCACCAGGGAAGCCCAGACTCTCACCTTATGTTCTAGCATATATACAATTGTCCCCTAACTTTCTCCCTAGGAAGGACAATGGTACCAGTTGTTAAAATTTTTCTCAGTACACAGATATTTATAATATAATTTAATCTTGTAGCAGGGCAAATATTAATTCTACATTACAGATGAAGAAAATTAAGTTCAAAGAAAAGTAACATCACATGGCTTGACATAGGGCCAAGTCTATCCAAGTGGTTTTCCTTAAAATGCAACATACAAGGACCTTTAAAAAATCTTCCTTCAATGCAGGAGACCTGAATTCAGTTCCTGGGTCAGGAAGATCCCCTGGAGAAGAGAATAGCTACCCATTCCAATATTCTTGCCTAGAGAATTTCATGGACAGAGGAGCCTGGTGAGCTACAGTCTGTGGGTTTGCAAAAGGTTGGACACAACTGAGTGATTAACACTTTCAATTTTCTTTCAAGGGAGTAAATCTCAAATATTCTCACCACAAAAAAAGTAGTAATTATGTAATGTGATGGTGTTAGCTAATGCTATGGGATAATAATTTTGTAATATATATACATGTATCAAATCAATATAGATGTCAATCATATCTCAGTAAAGCTGGGGAAAAAAGAAATCCGTACAACGCATTTATAGTATGGTTATAATAACAGAAAAATAAAAGACCACCAATCTATTTTTTTTAAATACAGTAACTTGGATAATAGTTTGAGATTAGGAAGAAGGTTTTTCTAGTAATTGGCTCTGTAATATTAAAAATAAATTCATTTCTTTTATTTCTTCATTAGTAGATACTTTCAAATATTCCTTGGAATTCTATTCAAAGCCCTTTCTTTTATAGCTGTGATAAGGTCATTTATTATCTAATTCAAAGGTCTGAGTAATCATTTTCTCTCAATATGCTATTTTCATATTTTTAAAGAATTTATGCTTATGCTAAAATAAGAAATCATCCCTTATTTTGGGGGGAGGGCAAACCAGATGTCAAGCAGGATTTTGGAGGGGTCTAGGCAGAGAACTAAGGGCAGAGTATGTGGGTGATAGAGAGAACTACTTGCAAAGAGAAGGTATGGGGAAAGAGACTCATTTTTAAATAGCCGCTCAACAGTGAAAGCCCGGAGAAGAAGAGCTGCTAATATATGTGTCTTTGTGTTGGGGGGAGGGGTGTTGGGGGGTAGGGAGGGTTTTTTGCTGTATGTTGAATAGTGAAAAATGACCGTTCAGCCGTTTTAAGAAAATTCATAAAAAATGTCCAAGTTATTCAACAATTCTATTTTTGTAATTTCTTTGTTCTCTTACACAGAAGTGAAAGGACTCTGTGCTTGTGTTCAAATTCCTTTTTGGGTACAGGAGAGAGAACACAGAAGTAGCCGCCAAACTAAGTTTTTAAATCAAAGGCTAGTTCATTGGACTGCCAATGATTCAGGCCATTTTGCAATGCCAATTACTCCACTTTTATCCTCATCAAGAATGATAAGAGCTGGGCAAGGTTCATGGTGCCTAAGGTGAATCTGAACTAGAAGAAAACACCAGTTCATTCATGACAAGGACTCTCATAGATTGGAGTGCCAGCCTCTTCAGCATGGTCACCTTCTCAGCTTGGACCCCAAACATCATCAGAAGCCACTTAATTGGTTCACTTTAAGAAACCACTGTCATAAGAATCAGGAAAAACCCAAATTCACACCATCAGTATGTTTTTCTCCTTGTAGGTGAGCCCTTGTGAGCAGCCAAATCAGAAAAAGGCCGTTTGTTCAGAAGGCCCTTTGTTGGGATGAAATCAGATCAAGCAGAAACACTAACTTGAACTTCAGAAGGAAGATGGTCTTGCTTTAAAATACAAAAGCAAAAAAACCCTTTAAAGTTCACTGATATCATTCCCTGCATCCATAACTACACCAAGACTCACTGGAGATCAAATACTATAAAGTCCAGCTACTAGGTAAGCAGGTACTCGTTAACAGGTGCTCGTTAACAATATCCCCCACCTTATTGGCAAGTCTTCCTTTGGACATGGTAATTCATGCAGCCAAGACTCTTATCTTTCTAGTTACTGTGCATAAGAGTCTGCTTTGATCGCCAAGTTCAACTGTACAAAACAATTTTATTTTCTCCCTTTCCTACACCTGGCTGAGGCCCACACTGCAGGTGCCTGAGAAAATACTGCCATTCCCTCCTAAACAATAGGGCTATCATTTCATGTATGAGAAGCTAAGCACTCATTCCTTTTTAAAAAGAATCCTCTCCTGAATTTCTGTTTCCCCTTAATACTTAATTTTAAAGACTCTAAGAAACCTATATACACTTAAAGATATAAATACATAACAAATTTAAATCATATTCCTTCTTAAAGTTTAGGCTTTGAACATTAGCAGAAGTTATGGCTTTGTAAGTATCTGTGTCAGTACCTCATTTTGCTCCCATTCCATATTTTTAGAGTCAATAGTAAATTCTTCCCTAATCCCCTCTTCATTAAGTTCAAATGGATTTCTAGCCTATCAACCACTTATGTTTATTTCCTTTTGTTCTAATTCTACAGAAAGTTAAAAAAAAAATTGGAGAAATGTATTTCAGAAGGCTCTGTGCTTCCTGGAACAATCCAGTATCACAGCAACCACTAAGTCTCTGTGTCCTAAAAAAAAAGTCTGGAAAACATTTACTCTGCCTATTTATATATTGGACCTGTTTCCATGGCATTCCCAGGTTTAAATAATGCATGGAGCTCTTCTCTACCCATTCTGATTAATTATTCATTTACAAATGTTTACTGAGCATCTCTACTCTGTGTCAAGCACTATATGAGGTATGAGCCATACAAAAGAGAACAATAATGTCTATATCTAGAGTCAGCATCTACAAAATTTTTAAGTTGGGCAATACTACTAGGAAAAAAAGAAATGCTACATCTATTATTTATTTATACATAACATACGTGTGTTCCTGTACACATATTATATATAATAATTCATAAAAATAGCCATTTTAAATGGATCAGATTTTCAAAAGTTAACAAGAATGTATGCTCTAACATTTTCTTCCCTCACACCACTGGGTCAATTTGCATAGTGATTAAGGTGTGGAGGTGCCCTACTCTGAAGACCACTGAACCTGTTGACCAGTGTTTAATGTATCTGTCACTGATACTGCAATAGAGAATTTGTAAAATGCAGTATTTTTGAACTATTTTACAGATGAATAAATCTCTTTCAAAATGTAATAAGAATTTAAGAATCACATGTCAATGTAGGAAAACAACTGAAAAAGAAATACATTTTTCTTCAAACCTCTGCAATTTCCCAGACATAAAATTATGTTATGTTATGATTTCAGATTGGAAACTTAAATATATGACATGATTTTCCTTCTCCAGGGGATCTTCCCGACCCAGGGATCAAACCCGAGTCTCCCGCATTCCAGGCAAACGCTTAACCTCTGAGCCACCAGGGAAGCCCAGACTCTCACCTTATGTTCTAGCATATATACAATTGTCCCCTAACTTTCTCCCTAGGAAGGACAATGGTACCAGTTGTTAAAATTTTTCTCAGTACACAGATATTTATAATATAATTTAATCTTGTAGCAGGGCAAATATTAATTCTACATTACAGATGAAGAAAATTAAGTTCAAAGAAAAGTAACATCACATGGCTTGACATAGGGCCAAGTCTATCCAAGTGGTTTTCCTTAAAATGCAACATACAAGGACCTTTAAAAAATCTTCCTTCAATGCAGGAGACCTGAATTCAGTTCCTGGGTCAGGAAGATCCCCTGGAGAAGAGAATAGCTACCCATTCCAATATTCTTGCCTAGAGAATTTCATGGACAGAGGAGCCTGGTGAGCTACAGTCTGTGGGTTTGCAAAAGGTTGGACACAACTGAGTGATTAACACTTTCAATTTTCTTTCAAGGGAGTAAATCTCAAATATTCTCACCACAAAAAAAGTAGTAATTATGTAATGTGATGGTGTTAGCTAATGCTATGGGATAATAATTTTGTAATATATATACATGTATCAAATCAATATAGATGTCAATCATATCTCAGTAAAGCTGGGGAAAAAAGAAATCCGTACAACGCATTTATAGTATGGTTATAATAACAGAAAAATAAAAGACCACCAATCTATTTTTTTTAAATACAGTAACTTGGATAATAGTTTGAGATTAGGAAGAAGGTTTTTCTAGTAATTGGCTCTGTAATATTAAAAATAAATTCATTTCTTTTATTTCTTCATTAGTAGATACTTTCAAATATTCCTTGGAATTCTATTCAAAGCCCTTTCTTTTATAGCTGTGATAAGGTCATTTATTATCTAATTCAAAGGTCTGAGTAATCATTTTCTCTCAATATGCTATTTTCATATTTTTAAAGAATTTATGCTTATGCTAAAATAAGAAATCATCCCTTATTTTGGGGGGAGGGCAAACCAGATGTCAAGCAGGATTTTGGAGGGGTCTAGGCAGAGAACTAAGGGCAGAGTATGTGGGTGATAGAGAGAACTACTTGCAAAGAGAAGGTATGGGGAAAGAGACTCATTTTTAAATAGCCGCTCAACAGTGAAAGCCCGGAGAAGAAGAGCTGCTAATATATGTGTCTTTGTGTTGGGGGGAGGGGTGTTGGGGGGTAGGGAGGGTTTTTTGCTGTATGTTGAATAGTGAAAAATGACCGTTCAGCCGTTTTAAGAAAATTCATAAAAAATGTCCAAGTTATTCAACAATTCTATTTTTGTAATTTCTTTGTTCTCTTACACAGAAGTGAAAGGACTCTGTGCTTGTGTTCAAATTCCTTTTTGGGTACAGGAGAGAGAACACAGAAGTAGCCGCCAAACTAAGTTTTTAAATCAAAGGCTAGTTCATTGGACTGCCAATGATTCAGGCCATTTTGCAATGCCAATTACTCCACTTTTATCCTCATCAAGAATGATAAGAGCTGGGCAAGGTTCATGGTGCCTAAGGTGAATCTGAACTAGAAGAAAACACCAGTTCATTCATGACAAGGACTCTCATAGATTGGAGTGCCAGCCTCTTCAGCATGGTCACCTTCTCAGCTTGGACCCCAAACATCATCAGAAGCCACTTAATTGGTTCACTTTAAGAAACCACTGTCATAAGAATCAGGAAAAACCCAAATTCACACCATCAGTATGTTTTTCTCCTTGTAGGTGAGCCCTTGTGAGCAGCCAAATCAGAAAAAGGCCGTTTGTTCAGAAGGCCCTTTGTTGGGATGAAATCAGATCAAGCAGAAACACTAACTTGAACTTCAGAAGGAAGATGGTCTTGCTTTAAAATACAAAAGCAAAAAAACCCTTTAAAGTTCACTGATATCATTCCCTGCATCCATAACTACACCAAGACTCACTGGAGATCAAATACTATAAAGTCCAGCTACTAGGTAAGCAGGTACTCGTTAACAGGTGCTCGTTAACAATATCCCCCACCTTATTGGCAAGTCTTCCTTTGGACATGGTAATTCATGCAGCCAAGACTCTTATCTTTCTAGTTACTGTGCATAAGAGTCTGCTTTGATCGCCAAGTTCAACTGTACAAAACAATTTTATTTTCTCCCTTTCCTACACCTGGCTGAGGCCCACACTGCAGGTGCCTGAGAAAATACTGCCATTCCCTCCTAAACAATAGGGCTATCATTTCATGTATGAGAAGCTAAGCACTCATTCCTTTTTAAAAAGAATCCTCTCCTGAATTTCTGTTTCCCCTTAATACTTAATTTTAAAGACTCTAAGAAACCTATATACACTTAAAGATATAAATACATAACAAATTTAAATCATATTCCTTCTTAAAGTTTAGGCTTTGAACATTAGCAGAAGTTATGGCTTTGTAAGTATCTGTGTCAGTACCTCATTTTGCTCCCATTCCATATTTTTAGAGTCAATAGTAAATTCTTCCCTAATCCCCTCTTCATTAAGTTCAAATGGATTTCTAGCCTATCAACCACTTATGTTTATTTCCTTTTGTTCTAATTCTACAGAAAGTTAAAAAAAAAATTGGAGAAATGTATTTCAGAAGGCTCTGTGCTTCCTGGAACAATCCAGTATCACAGCAACCACTAAGTCTCTGTGTCCTAAAAAAAAAGTCTGGAAAACATTTACTCTGCCTATTTATATATTGGACCTGTTTCCATGGCATTCCCAGGTTTAAATAATGCATGGAGCTCTTCTCTACCCATTCTGATTAATTATTCATTTACAAATGTTTACTGAGCATCTCTACTCTGTGTCAAGCACTATATGAGGTATGAGCCATACAAAAGAGAACAATAATGTCTATATCTAGAGTCAGCATCTACAAAATTTTTAAGTTGGGCAATACTACTAGGAAAAAAAGAAATGCTACATCTATTATTTATTTATACATAACATACGTGTGTTCCTGTACACATATTATATATAATAATTCATAAAAATAGCCATTTTAAATGGATCAGATTTTCAAAAGTTAACAAGAATGTATGCTCTAACATTTTCTTCCCTCACACCACTGGGTCAATTTGCATAGTGATTAAGGTGTGGAGGTGCCCTACTCTGAAGACCACTGAACCTGTTGACCAGTGTTTAATGTATCTGTCACTGATACTGCAATAGAGAATTTGTAAAATGCAGTATTTTTGAACTATTTTACAGATGAATAAATCTCTTTCAAAATGTAATAAGAATTTAAGAATCACATGTCAATGTAGGAAAACAACTGAAAAAGAAATACATTTTTCTTCAAACCTCTGCAATTTCCCAGACATAAAATTATGTTATGTTATGATTTCAGATTGGAAACTTAAATATATGACATGCAATGAATGTCTCAACTTGGAATTCAGACAAAAAATAGAAATATTTTATTTTATAGTTCTACTTCTTTAACTTTATGTTAATCAATATGAATTAAATTTAGTGACATGCCAGTACAATATACAATACAATCATTAAATGGCATGTTTTAAACAAATAAAATATTAATTGATTTTATAATTATGATTCCTTATTAAATTTTTCTTTAACAAATATTTATTATAGTGGTTTTACTCTAAGACAGAACAAATTTAAAAATAAAAGGGATGTATTGATTAATGTAACTAGAAAGTCTAAGGTTTCTGTGGGCTTCAAGGTTGGTTTGCTCAAGGAGTCCTTCCTTTCTAGATCTCCATCTTCTACGCACTAGCCTAATACTGAGTCTAGGTCTCCCATGGTGACACAATCATCAACCAATCACTGAAATCCAAGCAAGAGAATATAAAATCTACTTCAAACCTGAACTTCATGCTTCTCCCTAGAGCCAGGGGTGTATGAAGTATTGTAGTTGTCTCTACCAAAATAAAGATTCAGGTAGGTTTTTAAGAAAAGAAAAATGCAGGCTGGAGAGAAAGTCACACAACGATATTCATTACATGTGACTTTCAAAATTCTTATTCACTGTGAATTTAAAAAAAAGAAAAGAAAAATATCTGTCTCTTATACACATCTAGATGTGTATAAGAGACAGGTATTGCTTATTACCATAATTCATCTTATTGGTACATTAATAATTCTTTTTAAAAAGAACTTTTCAGAAGATGACTAAAAAAGGTAATAGCCATAGACCTAATTGTTAAAGAGGTGTTGGGTAAAAGAAAACATCTCGTCACTTTTAAATATATCAAAATTTCAAAACATATACATATTTGTAAATAAACATATGTGTATGTTTGTATCTACAAACCATAGGATTTGAAAAGGGAAAGAAGTGATGCTACATGGGAAATCTCCTTAGTAGGAAAGTAAATTTTTGATACTAGTTATGAAAACAAAATATTGGAGGTCAATAGGGTAAAAATAGGCTACTTGGGAAACTTCAGTAATCAATAACCAAAGCTTTTAACAGTCTCACTTTAGATCTAATGTAGTATCAGAATATTTTAAAAGGGGAAAAAAAAGTTACTTAATGTAAAAACTTTTAGCTGGACTATTAAAGAAGAAGGATGCTATCTATATTTGAGATTTCCTTATCTCAGTTCAGTTCAGTTCAGTTCAGTCGCTCAGTCGTGTCCGACTCTTTGCGACCCCATGAATCGCAGCACGCCAGGCCTCCCTGTCCATCACCAACTCCCGGAGTTCACTCAGACTCACATCCATCGAGTCAGTGATACCATCCAGCCATCTCATCCTCTGTCGTCCCCTTCTCCTCCTGCCCCCAATCCCTCCCAGCATCAGAGTCTTTTCCAATGACTCAACTCTTCGCATGAGGTGGCCAAAGTACTGGAGTTTCAGCTTTAGCATCATTCCTTCCAAAGAAATCCCAGGGTTGATCTCCTTCAGAATGGACTGGTTGGATCTCCTTGCAGTCCAAGGGACTCTCAAGAGTCTTCTCCAACACCACTGAACATCAATTCTTCTGAGCTCAGCCTTCTTCACAGTCCAACTCTCACATCCATACATGACCACAGGAAAAACCTTAGCCTTGACTAGACGGACCTTAGTTGGCAAAGTAATGTCTCTGCTTTTGAATATGCTATCTAGGTTGGTCATAAGAAACTGAAATTCACATTACTATGTGAAAGAAGCTCTAAAAGGGCTTACATACTGTATGATGCCAGTTATGTGACATTCTGGAAAAGGCAAAATTATGTAGACAGTAAAAAGATCTCTGGCTGCCAGTAGTAGGAGATTGGTAGAGATGAACAAGAGGAGCGTATTCTTAGGGCAGTGGAACTATTCTGTATGATACTGTAATAGTAGATACTTGTCATTACACATATGTTGAAACCCACAGAATATACAACACCAAAAGTGAATCCTAATATAAACTATGGACTTTGGGTGCCTATGATGTGTCAAATGCAGATTAATCAATTGTAACAAATATACCACTTTGGTGGGAGATATTGATAAAGACGGAGGCTATGCACTTGTGGGAGCAATGGGTATATGGGAACTCTGTACTTTCTTCTCAAATTTGCTGTAAATCTACAAGTACTCTAAAAAATATATAATCTTAAAAAATGAAGTCCACTTTAAATCTTTGTAAGCTTTTGGATGCTGCCATTTTTTTAAAAGGTAAATGTTTTTCAAGTAAAATTGTAATATTGTTTCCTCAGGTTTTAACTAAAACATTCCACTATTGAAATTTTAAAATGAAGTTATATGACTAACATGAGCCTCTTACACACAGATGGCCCAGAGCGTAAAAAATATTGACAAGTTTTGGTTGGTTGATGCACCTTTCTATAAATGCCGTTAACTTTTCCTGTACTCTTATTTGAACAAATAAAAACAATGATTAATGCAAAAAAATTTTAGTGTTGTATGTGCTCAGCAAGACAACTCAAAATCTTCAATAAAAGACCATTTTGGACTCTGTACTTTGAAATAAAGCAAAAGACTGAATGAAAAGCAGATAATGGACCAGGTTAGAGGAAATTGTGAGACAATGGATCGAATAAAAATTATTGGACATCCCCGAGAACCTTCTAATAGCTCAAGTGTGCCCTACAAATGGTTTCATAAAATTGTAATTTTTATCCTTAAGGCAAGATCGAAGGGGGAAAAATGCTTTGCCTTTTACGTTTCTATAATATTTACCTCATTACATAAAAATGTTAACAGGAATTTTTCATGCTATGATAATGATGTCTCAGAACTTTTCAAAAATTAATTAATTTATTTTTGGCTCCACTGAGTCTTTATTGCTGCCCATGGACTTCAGTGTGGTGAGCAGGAGCTCTTCAGTGCAGGGTGCGGGTTTCTCACTGTGGTGGCTTCACTTGTGCAGCACGGGCTCTAGGCACACAGGCTTCAGTTGCTGTGGCTTGTGGGCTCTCCTGCAAGGGCTCAGTGGTTGTGGCACACAGGCTTAGGGACCCCATGACATGTGGGATCTTCCCAGATCAGGGATCGAACCCATGTGCATTGGCAGGTGGATCCCTATCCACTGTACTGCCAGGGAAGTCCATGATATCTCAGAACTTTTGATGTAATAACAGAAAATTAAAGGCAAATTGTGTGACATACTGCTAGTTGTCTCCTAAATCTATTTCCTCCTTCTTTGTTAGTAATCAAGTTCTAGCCAGGCAGGCAGCTAGAGACTACATTGCCCAGTCTGCTTTGCAGTTTGGTAGGGCCATGTGATTAAATGCAGACCAATAATATGTGAATAGAAATAGTGTTTGCCATTTCTAGGCTTTGGCCTTAAAAACACTGGGGACATGTTTCTCCAGCTTCTCCTTCACCTCTTCGTACAGGGTGGGGTATAGACACGGCAGTGATCCAGCTTCAGCTCTCCCCCAAAAGAACGTAATGCTAGTGACAGCAAAGGAATAGATGGGGAGTTCTTCCTTGGTCCTTAAATAGCCTCATGGAACAGAACTGCTTCGTCAGCCTTGGGTGGTGAAATCAAAATATAACACAAGAAAGAAATAAACTACCATCCTATTTTAGCAACGAATTTTTGTGGGTTTTTTTTTTTTTTTTTTTTGGTCTCTTTATTATAGTGGTTTTACTCTAAGACAGAACAAATTTAAAAATAAAAGGGATGTATTGATTAATGTAACTAGAAAGTCTAAGGTTTCTGTGGGCTTCAAGGTTGGTTTGCTCAAGGAGTCCTTCCTTTCTAGATCTCCATCTTCTACGCACTAGCCTAATACTGAGTCTAGGTCTCCCATGGTGACACAATCATCAACCAATCACTGAAATCCAAGCAAGAGAATATAAAATCTACTTCAAACCTGAACTTCATGCTTCTCCCTAGAGCCAGGGGTGTATGAAGTATTGTAGTTGTCTCTACCAAAATAAAGATTCAGGTAGGTTTTTAAGAAAAGAAAAATGCAGGCTGGAGAGAAAGTCACACAACGATATTCATTACATGTGACTTTCAAAATTCTTATTCACTGTGAATTTAAAAAAAAGAAAAGAAAAATATCTGCCCCTTCTCTGTAACCCCTGCCTCTCTGAGAACGTCTGCCTAACAGATTGTGAACTTCTTATCTGTTGTGACTTCCCCAGGACTTAGGATAGTGCCAGGAACACAGTAGAACTCAAGAAGAATTTGCTTAATTGAATTCATTTAAATTAAGTTTAAAAAGAATAATTAGGAGAAAAGGGAAATCATATTTAGGCAAAATTTCAGGTTACATTTTTTAACTTCAATTTTATGTTTTGGATATTGGGGGACTAGGCTAAATCAAATATCTTTGAAGGAAAACAGGAGTCTCTTGGATAGATTAATAATTAAAAATAATTAGAGGGAAGAAACAGATATCATTTTTCTTTCATGAGGCTTTCGTTAAACTTTACTAGGGGAATGGTTGGGTGGGATGTGGATTGCCAATAGCAATAGGCAGTATGGAATATTTGAAGAAGGGATTAAAGTTACAGAGGGTACAGTCCACCTCTAGCCCAGACCCCAGATGACAATTACAGACAGAATTGTGGTTTTCAGAGTTGGAGAGCAGGCCAGGAAAGCAGCTCCATCAGAATGCTGTCTTGAGGAACTTATTCCATTCACATTCTGTCCCTTCTCAAAAGCAACTTGGAAAGCAAGAAAACCTTAGACCATACAAAGTATAATTATTATCTTTCCAGACTCTGAAGTCCATCTTGCCTGTGCAGATACATTACAGAAAATCACAGCCTTTGGGCTTTTCCCAGAAGCCATCTGTTCAGGGAATACAACGTTCCACTTGAGCAAGAGCACGTGGCTTGGTGGCTACAGCCTTGTGGCCCACCGTCAAAGGAAACATCATTCATTTTCTTTTGACTAGACTGAGCTAACCATAGGGGAAGTGTTGTGGAGATCCAGATTCAATCCTAGGCTGGCCTTAAACATACTACTTAGGAGAGAAAGCCTGATAAAGCAAACAGTGATGAATGGTGAAAGGTGTGTAAGTTCTACAGACATTAGATTCTAACTATCTTGACAAAAGTATCTGTCTAATTTGATCTCTTGGTCCTCTAACAATGAGCTCAGAGAATATAAAGTTTCTTTTTATTCAAAAGTTCTTTATGCAGAACAGCTATGCTATTCAAGTGAACTCTGGGCAAAGAGTAAATAATGTCATAATAACTAACTCACAAGTCCTGAGGTGTTCCTAAAGTGTTGGAAGATATTTTTAAAATCACTTTAAGGAATCATTGCTAGATGCCTGAAAGTGATATTTAATCACTATTATTATTATCAAATATATAATCACTACTACTACTGCTAGGTCACTTCAGTCGTGTCTGACTCTGTGCGACACCATAGACAGCAGCCCACCAGGCTCCCCGTCCCTGGGATTCTCCAGGCAAGAACACTGGAGTGGGTTGCCATTTCCTTCTCCAATGCATGAAAGTGAAATGTGAAAGTGAAGTCACTCAGTTGTGTCCGACTCTTAGCGACTCCATGGACTGCAGCCTTCCAGGCTCCTCCATCCATGGGATTTTCCAGGCAAGAGTACTGGAGTGGGGTGCCATTGCCTTTACTGTTTTTATATTCTTTTGCCTCAAACTAGTCCCCACACAGCAATCACTCCATTTTATATATTTGTTAACAACAACAAAAATAGACAAAGAAATATCTTTAACAGGGAAAATTACTATATGGTGGTAGAAATCAGAATAATAATATGAGAAGGATGGGTAACAACAGGAAAGGAGCAGAAGAGAAATTTCTGGCAGGGTAGAAATGTCTATACCTTGATCTGGTGATGGTTACAGAGGTTTATATGTTTTTAAAAGTTCATCAAGCTTTCCCTTTAAGATTTGTGTATTTTACTGCATGTAAGAGATACCTTAATTTAAAATATTTTAAAAATACATATTTTGCTTAGGTAAAATCCTAGATGTAGCTGCTTTTGGTTTCAAAAATTTATTTTATTTGTAACAGCATAAGCATGAATACTACATGGTACATTTTGGAAGCAGCATTTTCTTCACACATGGTCAAAAACTTACATTGAAATTCTCATCACATTCTACTCAGTAAATTAATTCATGAGGCTGATTAATATCCCTGGAAAGTAATAGTCTTTTAAGGTAAGTTTTCTTTTTTTTTTTAATGGAAATCTAAGGAAATTCTGCAACTCCAGCTAATTTTGCTGCAGTTTTGTGGCAGTTAAAATATGCTTTTGTCTGCAGTCCAAACACCATAAAATCCTACATCCCTAAGATTATAATCTTGTGGCTATGATTATGTCACTGGTTTTAATATAATTCTTTCAATATATTTAGATTTTGAGAATAAATCTAAAATTAGAAGAGAAAAATAATATATACTACACCTAAAATTTTAAACACAAAATTCAGTGTTAGGATCAACTCAAAACATTATTTCATTTTTTTTTTTCGTTCACTCTTGATCCCATCCTCTCCCACGCCAAATTTACTCAAAACACAAAATCTTAGGACATCAACCCCTCCACATACAGTTATTTATTCAGTGCAAGTAACTTCCTAGGCACTGGGGCAATAAAGGAAAAGAAAGTGATGGCACTTTCCCCAGAGAATTTGCAATCTAAATGAGGAGATAGAACAGCTCATTTTAAAAAAATATTACTATCAAAAACATTTAAAATTTATTTTATCATTACTAAATTACCATTTAACAAAAAGTTATAAAAATATTTCATATATAGTGGTGTGCTGGTAAACGTTTAACAACTGGCTGTCCAGAAAAATTAAAAAAGCCTTCATCTGCAGCTTTTGCCAATTTCTATGCTGTAAATATTCTCACCATGGCCTGATATCAAGGTACTAATGTGAAATCAACTGGCTGGCAAAATTCCTTCAATTTTGACCATCTGCTGTCATGAATTGGTATACACCAATTCTGGTACGTGACTGCTTCAGTATCTAGTGAAAATGCAAATTATTTCTGTAGGAGCTTCAAACCTTGTAGAATTGTCAAAGAAACTCACTTCATTAAATATCTACCAAAAAATCAAGTACTGCATTAGATATTAGGAGCAAAGTTGACTAATTATAGTCTTTGCCCTCAAGGATTTTATAATCCATGGGAGTAGAGTTACATAAGTAAACTACTGGCTATAAACACATACAATGATTAAATATTATGGTAAGGGAAATGTAAAGGAGGGAGCAAGCAATTGGATCATGGGCCAGGAATGCTTCCAAGTGGAGATAATACCCGAGTCAAATGTTGGTTTTAGGCAGGAAGTACTTATTTTCAAGCACTACTGGTAACCTGATCTCAGCAGGTCCAACAGTTTGAGGTGGGCAAAAGTTATTTACCAGATTACTTGGGGAAAGGCCTTTTTAATTTTTTCTTATAAATCTGCCCAAAAGTAAGAATTTTAAATAAATATTCATATCAACAGATAGATGCCAAAAATAATCAAGTTCACTTGATAGTAGCAATTTTCCTAGTGATTGAAACCAAATATTTTAATACTTTTTACCAGTACTTCCTAAACTAAGTTCCATGGAGTGTTAATAAATCATGTTCAAAATAAAATTTCATGATTAAGTAAACTTGGGAAAAATTTAATGCAGGAAGTTAAGCTGGTTAGTTATTGCAGTACTTCCCAGTGGCTTTAACCTGCTTCTGTGCATTGTGATCCTTTAGGAGCAGGTTAAAATATGACTCCTTTCTCCATGGGATCTTCCCAACCCAGGGGTTGAACTCAGATCTCCTGCATTGCAGGTAGATTCTTTATCACCTGAACCACCAGGGAAGCACCCCCCACACATAGTATGACTCTTTTACTGAGATTCACATGATTAGTGTTCCAAGAACTGGACCTCGGGGTTTATTAAAGTACAAATGACACATTAAAAGAGTTTTAAAGGGATTTTTTTTTCAACAACAGATCCTTCGTAGACACAAAGCTATTCAACCTAGTGATATCTCTAATTGTCATTAAGATGGCATGAAAAAAATCACTGCTTTAGTTCTACTTCACCATCTCACAATTATATCATGGGTAGTATAACACCTGACAACTGAGAGTAATTTCAAATATTTCTAGAATATGTGGTATCAAGCATGAATAAACACACCACCACTTGTTAAGTCCTAATGGCATTTGGTGAGGTAATATAACAAACCTGTGGCTTTAAATCTTGGTCCATTGCCAGTATCAAGGTTGAACTTATGAATAATGAAATTTTTTCTATGGTAGGAATTTCCATAATGGTTCTTTTACTCTCATTTTCCATGGGGCACTTTTGGTATCATCTTTATAAATTCCTTCCTTATTTACTTTTTAAGGTATTTCTTGAAAGTGAAAGTTAGTCGTTTAGTCGTGTCCAACTCTTTGGGACCCCATGGACTGTAGCCCACCAGGCTCCACTGTTCATGGGATTCTCCAGGCAAGAATACTGGAGTGGGTTGCCATTTCCTTCTCCAGGGGATCTTCCCGACCCAGGGATCAAATCTAGGTCTCCCGCATTGCAGGCAGCCTCTCTACTGACCATGTGTTCAGGAAAGCCACTTGGAGTCCTCTAATAAAAAGTCCACCACCCACCCATTCCCAGGGTTACTCAACCCGTAGCAGACGTATCAGCTGTTTTCTCAGTGAGAATCAGCAGGAAGTTGTCTTGAGAGAATATATATAGAAGCAAGACACTTGTGTTTGGAGAAGAGGGGAAAAGATCTGTGCACAGTTTGGATTTCCCTCAGAACAGAGCAGCCTAGGTTTGGTAGGCAGTGACTTATCTGTGTCTGTGTGAGACACTCCAGAGTTGGAAGAATTTCTCCCTTCTTCTAGATTCTTATCTCCTTACTGGTGTTACCCAAATGTCCAGTGATGATGTAGTCTGTTAAGATCAGCCTCCCAGGGGACAGAGAATGGAGAACAAGGAGGTGAGGGCACAAGAAGAATAATCAGCACACTTTCAAGGCCAACCAAACAGTGACAGATGCTGCCATTTTGAAATTTCTTCTCCCTAATTTATGGTGACAGATGTTTATGTATTACCCCAAACAGAATACATCTAGTATCTTCAGAGTGTGTAGACCTAGGCCAAACAAATGCAGCACACTGTTGCTTGCTTTGGCAAATAAAGCTTTACTGGAATCCAACCACGCATACCAACTCTACAAAGGCACCGTTAAGTATTTTCAGGAGGGACTTTAGGCTGGGAAAGCCTAAAATATTTACTATCTGGCCTTTGATAGAAAAAGTTTGCCAATCCCTGGTATAGACAGTCCTTTTACTTTTCAAATTTTCAAAAATGTTTCCAAAGTGACTTTAACTTTATATTCTTAAAATCAGATTTTCTCTGTGAAAAGATTCAGGTTATTTTATACTAAAAAGCAAATTATAGATACGTCTGTGTAATAGCTAGACTAGCACATGCAGCTGACAAGTGGGAAAATAAAATGTTTGTTTTGAAAATATCCCTTTTTAAGATCAAAACATCTGGATATTTCCCAAGACATCTGGAACACCAGTTGATTGGTTCATTTATATTTAGCCAGGTGCATTTTGTAGACACTAGCAGTAAAATTAAGCATTACAGGTAAAAATAATAATTTTATGTAACATTTTTGTACAAAATACTTCATATTGGCTTTCTTGTTTTCTTAAAATGCACCAAGAAGTATGAAGCCTATAAATCTTCCAGAGACTTTGGAGTATTTAAAGAATATGATATTGTCTTTTTTATTCAATCATGGATTCTCTATAATCTTACTGTCTGAATGATAGAAGATATCATCATGATGTTTTTTAAAAGGCTTCAAAACTTAAACAATGCATTTTTCAATAACTATGTAGTAGAATATCAGCAAATGGTACGAGAAATTTCCCTTCTCTGAACAATTAAACTGAAATAAAACTTGTTCCTTGGTTGCTCAGTGTCAGCTCTTTTGATGTCAGAATTGCTACTGGTTAGAGCCAAATAGATTGTCATTAAAGGGTCTGGGGCTTTGGAGCCAGACTGGGGTTTTATTGCTTGGCTCAAATTCCTTTTAGGCTGTTTGGGCCTAAGTTTCTACTTAAAAAAATGAGGATAAAAATTTTATTGATGAAATAGTATATATGGTGCCTGAAAAAGAATAAAAATAACAATAAAACAGTGGCTCCCATTTATGACTTACTATGTTCAGGTCACTCAACTCAGTATGTCATATACTTTACATCATGTAATCCTTACAAATGCCATAAAAGTAAGTACTATTATTATCTGTCATTCAGAGATTAGTTAGCTGAAGTATTAACTTATAATTTTCAAATTTTACCCTTAGAGGAGTAGTTACCAAACATTTACTGCCTGGAGACTTGACATTTATCTTCTCTTAAGGTCTGAGGCTTCCCTGGTGGCTCAGACGGTAAAGTGTCTGACCGCAATGCAGGAGACCCGGGTTTGATTCCTGGGTTGGGAAGATCCCCTGGAGAAGGAAATGGCAACCCACTCCAGCACACTTGCCTGGAAAATCCCATGGACGGAGGAGCCTGATAGGCTACAGTCTATGGAGTCGCAAAGAGTCGGAAACGACTAAGCGACTTTACTTTAAGGTTCAGAGGGGCTTACCTAGTGGCTCAGAGGTAAAGAATCTGATTGGAGTGCAGGAGAGGTGAATTCAATCGCTGGGTGGGGAAGATCCCCTGGGGGAGGGCATGGCAACCCACTCCAGTAATCTTGCCCAAAGAATTCAATGAAGAGAAGCCTGGTAGCCAGGTTAAATGGTTTGCAAAGTGACACACCAGATAAGGGGCAGAGCTGGGGTCAGAGACTAGGAAGAACCCCCCATTACTGCCCAGGACATTGACTTTAACCTTTACTATACTACCTCAGCAGGTCATGAAGCAACTGTTAGAACTGGCCATGGAACAACAGACTGGTTCCAAATAGGAAAAGGAGTACGTCAAGGCTGTATATTGTCACCCTGCTTATTTAACTTCTATGCAGCACTTCCCTGGTGGCTCAGACAGTAAAGCGTCTGCCCGCAATGCAGGAGACCCGGGTTCGATTCCTGGGTCAGGAAGATCCCCTGGAGAAGGAAATGGAAATCCACTCCAGCACTCTTGCCTGGAAAATCCCATGGACAGAGGAGCCTGATGGGCTATAGTCCATGGGGTCAAAGAGTTGGACACGACTGAGCGACTTTACTTACTTTTACTATGCAGAGTACATCATGAGAAACGCTGGGCTGGAAGAAGCACAAGCTGGAATTAAGATTGCGGGGAGAAATATCAATAACCTCAGATATGCAGAAATATCAATAACCACCCTTATGGCAGAAAGTGAAGAGGAACTAAAAAGCCTCTTGATGAAAGTGAAAGAGGAGAGTGAAAGAGTTGGCTTAAAGCTCAACATTCAGAAAATGAAGATCATGGCATCTGGTCCCATCACTTCATGGGAAATAGATGGGGAAACAGTGTCAGACTTTATTTTTTGGGGCTCCAAAATCACTGCAGATGGTGATTGCAGCCATGAAATTAAAAGATGCTTACTCCTTGGAAGAAAAGTTATGACCAACCTAGATAGCATATTCAAAAGCAGAGATATTACTTTGCCAACAAAGGTCCATCTAGTCAAGGCTATGGTATTTCCAGTGGTCATGTATGGATGTGAGAGTTGGACTCTGAAGAAAGCTGAGCTCAGAAGAATTGATGCTTTTGAACTGTGGTGTTGGAGAAGACCCTTGAGAGTCCCTTGGACTGCAAGAGGATCCAACCAGTCCATCCTAAAGGAGACCAGTCCTGGGTGTTCATTGGAAGGACTGATGCTGAGGCTGAAACTCCAATACTTTGGCCACCTCATGCGAAGAGTTGACTCATTGGAAAAGACCCTGAAGCTGGGAGGGATTGAGGCAGGAGGAGAGGGGGATGACAGAGGATGAGATGGCTGGATGGCATCACCAACTCGATGCACATGAGTTTGGGTGACTCCGGGAGTTGGTGACGGACAGGGCGGCCTGGTGTGCTGGAATTCATGGGGTCTCAAAGAGTCAGACAGAACTTAGCGATTGAACTGAAGTGAAACAGTCTCAGACTTATGGGATCAGTTCAGTCGCTCAGTCGTGTTCGACTCTTTGCGACCCCATGAATCGCAGCACGCCAGGCCTCCCTGTTCATTACCATCTCTCGGAGATCACTCAGACACGCCACCTCATGCGAAGAGTTGACTCATTGGAAAACACTCTGATGCTGGGAGGGATTGGGGGCAGGAGGAGAAGGGGACGACAGAGGATGAGATGGCTGGATGGCATGACCGACTCTATGGACATGAGTCTGAGTGAACTCTGAGAGTTGGTGACAGACAGGGAGGCCTGGCATGCTGCGATACATGGGGTTGCAAAGAGTCGGACACGGCCGAGCAACTGAACTGAATGAGGTATATTAAATATCTATCATGGGTGTTGCTTTCTAGAATTCAGTTTAAGGAAAGATGAAATCTTTTTTCAAGAAAACTTGCTTTATAATTTATTTCAGAAAGCAATGGCAGAGGAAAACATTTTTCTCACAGAGCATGCCAGGAAAGTGGCAGATTGCCTTTGTGTATGTTGCCACCCCAGTTAATGTTCTTTAGGTTAAAATGTGAATTTAACTTTGGCAGAACTGCTGACTTTTCCTCTTCCTGTGAAGAGTCCAAAAATGTTCTGGAAAAGGATAGGAGAGCTTCGGGTTGATTGCATCCTTGATTTGTCCATGTCACAGATGGCAAGATTTTGATTTCTGAAACTGCCTATGTTAGCCTTAGGTTCACTCAACAAAGATGAGTTCAGACTCAGTGCCACTGAGCACATGACCCTCCTCTCAGTTCCTTAGGACATTTATAATTTCTTAGATGGATGCAAAACAGAATGTCCTGGATCTTGACTGTTGCAAATGTAAACAAGTTCTTCTTCTCAGTTCATTACATAAGAAACAATGGCTAGATTTCCTTCCCTATTTCCATGATCATGTCTACTCACATAGGCAAAGTGCTGAGCCATTTCTTTGGACACCAGGATACAAGTATGAAACAATGGTGAGGTGAAGTCACTCAGTCATGTCCGACTCTTTGCGACCCCGTTGACTGTAACCTACTAGGCTTCTCTGTCCATGGGATTCTCCAGGCAAGAATACTGGAGTGGATTGCCATTTCCTTCTCCAGGGAATCTTCCCGACCCAGGGATTGAACCCGGGTCTCCCGCATTAGAGGCAGACGCTTTAACCTCTATACCACCAGGGAAGCCCCAGCTTTTTTTCTTAGCCTGCCTTCCACTTAGCAGGAGATTGTTCATTAATTGCCAACTAAGACAGGGTTCTACTGAAGACCAGAGGGGCATCATAGCTTCTACTCAAGCATTCTTAGTTAACTCATAAAGTGATGTGCTTTCTCATCTTCTTCTCCACTGTCCAGATGAGATAGCTCTCACTTAGGAAAGATAGAGCTCCTTATTTGTGAGACTATTCTAAGATTTTGTTGGTTTTGCTATAAAGCAGTCATTCTTTTCGGTCTACATTCACTTCCAGTATTTGTTTACAAGTTTTTGTTTCTTTATATCTTGCTAAACTGCCAAGAGGTTTTGCTTCTAAGGGACAGCTGAAGAGTAAGAGGGGAAATCTTAATAGCAATTTCAAGGCTTCATCAGTCCATCATATAAAAAATTGCCTCCCTGTTTATGTAACCACAGGACTTATTACAAGCCACTTAACCTGTCAAGTAGGTTAACTGTCTACATTCAAGGTGACTTCTGTTGCTGTTAAGGAATTAATAACCAAAACAAGTATGCTTTCATCACTGCCAGGAGTCGCCAGCTCTTTAACCATTCCTCAGGGTACACCGACTCCAAACAGCATGAAAAGCAGGAATATTGTGAGGCAAATAATGGTTGAGGGATTTTTTTCTTTATGAGAGAATGATTCTCTCTTTTCATTGTCAAATAATAAGGTCTACACTCAAGTTTCATCTGGTAGATTATTCAATATTATTGTTGAAGAGGGTGGGAAGAGTCTCATCTCTGACCTTCCTAAACGCTAATGGGCTTTATTGAAAAATAATATCCTCGGGAAAAAAAAAAAAAAACCTGAGAAAAAAAAATAATACCCTCGGTACGGTGCAGGTTGACCTGTGGTGACTAAATTATCTTGGGTAAGAAGAAGTTCCAGGTAACATGAGACCATGTAACTCACATGGAGTTTGTTCACTGGGCAGTACTGTTTGGGTGTTAATAGGGACAATCTCTGGGTGTGATGGCTCTTGCATGGCCTTGGATTGTGAGAATACACATGTCCCCAACTTATGATGATGTGCAGGCAGTAAGCATTCAGTAGAAACTGTACGTTGAATTTTGATCTTTCCCTGGGCAGGCGATATGCAGTACCATCCTCTGTTGTGGTGCTGGACAAAGGCAGCAGAACACAGCTTCTTGTTCAGCCTGCCATCACGAGGGAAAACAACCTCTGACAACCACTCTGGACCCACACTGCCATTCTGTTTTTCACTCTTGGGACAGTATTCAATAAATTACATGAGATACTCAACATTTTATTATTAAAAAAAAAAAATCTTAGTTTTAGATGATTTTGCCAAATAATAAGCTAATGTCAGTGTTCTGAGCACATGCAAGGTAGGTGAGGGGCTAAGCTATGATGTTTGGAGGGTTACATAAGTAAGTGCATTTTCAGCTTAGAATCTTCAACAGATGATAGGTTTATCAGATGTAAGTATTCTTGATGCTTTTCTAGAAAAAAAGTCCTCTGTTCCTTATCTGGCTGCCAGGGTCCACCCCCCGTGGATCCAGGGAATTCGAAGTGGGGACAGAGTCAGAATCTGGGAAAGGACTATTTAAATAGAAATATAAAGAGATTAGGAAAGAATAGTGTAGTAGGAAAATTAGTGGAGAAAAGAGGCTGAATAACTTGGTTTACGCGGAAAACTAATAAAACCTCGAGACAAGAGGTTTGCACCATCTATGTTAGGCCACTGGCGCCCACTTGAATAGCGGAGGGTGCCCTGCCTTGGGCTCCCTCTCACGTGGATCTTAGAAGCCAGGGCAAGTAAGTAGACTTGGGGAGCCCAGCATCGGTGCAAGACTCACAACTTTATTTTCAAAATCAGCTTATATACCCCAAGTTGTAAATAAAGAAATAATGGAATATGCAGAGTTTCGCAGGGGCAGCAGTCCTGACCCTCATTGAGACCAGGCTTTCTTTTTGCATACCTTCCCCTATACAAAAGGCCTCAGGTGGTTTACATTATCTTCTGGCCAAGAGGCCTGTTAACATTTTTATGGCTCTATTCCTAGATAAATGTCTATCAACCAGAAAACCTCTTTTTCCCTAGAAGAGTTTTTTCTTTACTCTGCATCACTCTCAAAGTACTAAATAAAGTTACATTCCTGTAGAACAAAGGTGCAGTGGGTTATAACAAAGAAAGTACTTAACTCAAAGATCTAATGTTGCTAATACCAGGTCTACTACCTGTTTTTTCTATATACCAACTATATCTACAAATAAAATATATGAAAATTTGGCAGCAAGTATTGGCTCAACAGATGAAACCTGTAATCAGTCCTATTCTAATGATTGCCATCAGAGGGGTTTTTGGATTGAAACACTCTTATTATGCCCAGGAGATTTATTATCTAAAAGCTCTAAATTAACTTTTTCCAGAAAAAGATGGTGGGGGGACAGCCCCCTGTTAATGTCAGAAGAGTAGGTGGAAAGCATAACACAGTAAAGCAGGCAGACTCTGGTTTTGGGGGGTGGATGCTCAGGAAATTCCAGGGGGAACCCCTGAAGCCTGATCACACCCTTGCGTTTTGTCAGGCTTCCTTCCTCATGACCTTTGCCACGGGCAGGATTCCTCATGCTGGCTCCTGGCATCTGGCCTTGGTTTTCTCATTGCCAGTGGGTGCTCACACTCCCCTTTGGTTTTCGCTCGAGCAGTTTCCTCCCTTGATGCTTGTCCAGTTTGATATCAGAAATAAAATACAAGTCCTCTGAGGCACCTTGCTAATGGGGAGCTATTCTTGAGCAGTAGAAGCAGATGGAGTAGCCGATTGAGCAGTTGAGCAGCCACAGTGCTTGGAAGCTTTCTATTTTGATGACCTTTTTCCATGTGTCTGGTGTCTGGGCCACTCAGTGTGTGAGGCCACGACAACTTATGTTTGGATCATGGAGAGTGTCCTACCGAATAACTAGTTGGAAAGCAGATGGACTCAGTATGCCGGGTCATGCTTCTGAAATAGCTGCTCTTAAATGGTACCATTTAAAATATTGATTTTCTGAAGCATGTTTATCATTTATCAGGTGTGATAATGAAACTCTGTACACAGTGAGAAATCCTCACGGGCCACACACTGCATCCTTGCTTCCCACTGTTCACAATCACACAGCGTCACCCCCTCCCTGCCCCTTCCATGTGGCACATTGCTGTTTTCTGTGAACACACCTGGCCTTTTCCCCAAGAGTGTTTGGAACACTCTTCCCTGTTTTTACTTATCAGACTCCATCCCACAGGCAGGACAAATAATGTTTACATATATCAAGTGATGAGAATGTGAGCTTTAGAAGGACTCTTTTTTTGCAGGGTGTGGGGGGGTGTCACACTGCTCTAGTTTTATGCTTTCTCTTAAATAAATGTCAGAGTATATAATCTATGAATTTTATAATTTTTAGATCTAAAAATTGAGATATCAACATATATTAGTGTTAGATGTATAGCATAATGATTTGATATCAGTATATATTGTGGAATGCTCATCACTGTAAGTCTGGTTAACATCCATCACCACATTTGTTTCTGTTTTTAGATTCCAAGTGTAAGTGAGATCATATGGTATTTGCTTTCTGTTTATTTCACTTAGCACGTTGTCCTCAAGGTCCACCCATGCTGTTTCAAATGGCAGGATTTCCTCTTTTTGTGGCAGAATAATATTCCATTATATATATAGTATATCACACTTTTTTAATCTGTTCATTCACTGATGAACACATAGATTGTTTCTGTGTCTTTTTCTATTGTAAGTAATGCTGAAAAAAAAATACATTTTTTAATTGCCATCTTCTTTAAGGCTGTTCGTCATATGAGAGCAGCGTTAGTCTCTTGACATGTGAGAGTGCCCTGTGTGATCGCTTGCCACTCCAGCCCTCAGTCCTGGAGCTCCTCCCAGTCCTTCTTCCATGCTGTCCATTAATACTTTTGTGTTTGTCCCTTCCTTCTCTTCCTGTTCTTGCCACTGTAGTTCAGGCTTTCATCATGAACTACTAAAACATTCTCCCCTTTCTAGGGTCCTCTTAAAAATACTACTTTGGTGGGAATTCCCTGGTTGTCCAGTGGTTAGGACTTGGCACTTTCAGTGCAAAGAGCCCAGGTTCAGTCCCTGGTTGGGGAACTAAGATCCCACAAGCCGTGTGTCTCACTTCCTCTGCAAAAAAATACTACTTGGAATGTTACTCTGAAGCTTCAGAATTGGTGTCATTCCCCCACCTCCACCCTTGCCACAGTTGCCTGGAAGGTTAAATCCAAACTCCGTAGCATGGATTCCGAGCACTCTGTGGCTTGGCCTCTACTATCCTGCACAAACATTGCTCTGGAAAATCAGTTCTCATTCAGCTTTAAATTATTCAGTTAATATTTACCCACGTTTTGTTTTCTGCTTGGTACTTTCTGAACTTCGAGGATCTAACTAATGAGAGAGGCATGCCCCTGTAGAGCCTGCAGTGCAGTGAGACGTGCACAAGTATGTAGAGGCAGTTGTCATCCAGTGTGGGGGGTAGATGCTGCGATAAGGCATGTGCAGGATGCTGTAGACTGCTTAGGAGGGACACTGAACCCAAAGGTAGAAGTGGTCAGGAACAGCCTCCCAGAAGGGATGGGTTAGCGGGGACCTAAGAGCTCAACAGGAGTTAGCCAGGCTAAAGTTTGGGGTTGGGGTACAGTACTGGTATTCTCTGCCAGAGGAGTGTCTGCATCTAGCTGTGGCCTGGTATTCTGGTAGGTGCTCAAGAAAAGATTGTCAGATGAGTGGATATAAAGGGCCAAGGATGAGAAAGATGATGGAGAACATAAGGAACTGAGATGTTCAAGATGGGCTGGGTTCTTCAGGAATGGCAAAAGATGAAGCTGGGAGACAGTTGGTTCAGGACATTGTCCAGCATGAAAAGGAATCAGTATAACATTTGGAGAGCAATAGGGAGCTTACAGTGAATCTTCCCATGGGGGCAGTTTGATCAGGTTTGTGTTTTGGAAAGGCCCTCCTGGCTACAGTGTGGAAGACACGTTAGGGACCAGGGTGATCCTGGGCTGTGGAGACCAGTTAGATGCTTGAACTATGAAAGTGGAAGCAGAGTAGAGCAAAATAATGAGGCAGTGTAATTATTAGGACTAGGTAACTAATTGAATGCGAAGACTGGATGGAGAGTCAAGAGTGTTACTTGGATTTCAGATTTGGGCAACGAGTGACATCAGTTGAGTTGGAGGAAACAGATATGCAATTCACCTTCCATCCCAGGATCATCATGATTTTGTCCCTTTGCTGAATCTGTCAGCTTCTTCAAAGTCTCTCTTCACCACTCCAGTTTGTGATGATAACTCTGTCCTCAAAATTCCTAGCCTTGTCTGTGTCATCTTCTCATTCACTGGCACAGGCTTTCTCTTGGAGCTTACCTTTCTCTGTGTGTTTCCATCTACCTTGCTGCTGCTGCTGCTAAGTCGCTTCAGTCGTATCCGACTCTGTGCGATCCATAGACGGCAGCCCACCAGGCTCCCTCGTCCCTGGGATTCTGCAGGCAAGAACACTGGAGTGGGTTGCCATTTCCTTCTCCAGTACATGAAAGTGAAAGTGAAGTTGCTCATTCGTGCCTGACTCTTAGCAACCCCATGGGCTGCAGCCTACCAGGCTCCTCCATCCATGAGATTTTCCAGGCAAGAGTACTGGAGTGGGTTGTCATTGCCTTCTCCGTCATCTTCTCATTCAGCACTGGCACAGGCTTTCTCTTGGAGCTTGCCTTTCTCTGTGTATTTCCATCTACCTTATGATACAGCAAAGTCCTTGAGAGCACGGTCTATGTCTTGTACCTCACAGTGTGCCCACCTCTAAGACGATTTCTGACTTGCCTTTGTTACAGACTCTTCACATATTTGGGTAGTGACGATGCTATGTGAGAACTTTAAAAGCTCATCAGATATCAGGTTTAGCTTTTCTTACTGTCCTGGAAATCTTTGGTCCCAAGATGCTATCTTTTAGGAAAGAAGAAAAGGAAAAAAAAAAGGAGTCTCATTCTGTCTCTCTACTGAACATTCAAATCCTAGTGAGGATCATTTTATAATTATAGAAATATTGAATCACTATACTGTGTACCAGGAACTAAATTTATAGGTTGATTATGCTTAAAAAAAAAAATAAAACTCATAGGAAAAGAGATCAAATTTGAAGTTATCAGAGGCAGGGGCTAACAAGAGGGAAAACTGGAGGAAGGGAATTCCTCTTAAGATGTATAATTACTAGGGATTTAATGTACAATGTGATAAATATCATTGACACTGGTGTATAATATATGTGACAGATTTTAGAAAACTCAGGAGTTCTCATCACAAGAAAAAAAATGTTTTTTCTATTTTATTTTCTACCTATATGAGTTGATGGATATCAGTTCAGTCACTCAGTCGTGTCCAACTCTTTGTGACCCCGTGACTGCAGCACACCAGGCCTCCCTGTCCATCACCAACTCCTGGAGTTTACTCACACTCTTGTCCATCAAGTTGGTGATGCCATCCAACCATCTCATCCTCTCTTGTCCCCTTCTCCTCCCACCTTCAATCTTTCCCACTATCAGGGTCTTTTCAAATGAGTTAGTTCTTCACATTAGGTGGCCAAAGTGTTGGAGTTTCAGCATTGGTCCTTCCAAGGAATATTCAGGACTGATCTCCTTTAGAATGGAATGATTGGATCTCCTTGCAGTCCAAGGGACTCTCAAGACTCTTCTCCAACACCACAGTTCAAAAACATCAATTCTTCAGTGCTCAGCTTTCTTTATAGTCCAGCTCTCACAGCCATACATGACCACTGGAAAAACCACAGCTTTGACTAAATGGACCTTTGTTTGCAAAGTAATGTCTCTGCTTCTTAATATGCTATCTAGGTTGGTCATAACTTTTTTTCCAAGGAGCAAGTGTTTTTTAGTTTCATGCCTGCAGTCACCATCTGCAGTGATTTTGGAGCCCAAAAACATAAAGTCTGTTACTGTTTCCACGGTTTAACCATCTATTTGCCATGAAGTGATGGGACCAGATGCCCTGATCTTCGTTTTCTGAATGTTGAGCTGTAAGCCAACTTTTTCACTCTCCTCTTTCATTCATCAAGAGGCTCTTTAGTTCTTCTTTGCTTTCTGCCATAAGGGTGGTATCATCTGCATATCTGAGGTTATTGATGTTTCTTCCGGCAATCTTGATTCCAGCTTGTGATTCCTCCAGCCCAGCATTTCTCATGATGTACTCTGCATAGAAGTTAAATAAGTAGGGTGACGATATACAGCCTTGACATACTCCTTTCCTGATTTGGAACCAGTCTGTTATTCCATGTCCAGTTCTAACTGTTGCTTCCTGACCTGCATACAGGTTTCTCAGGAGGCAGGTAAGGCGGCTTGGTATTCCCATCTCTTTCAGAATTTTCCACAGCTTATTGTGATCCACACAAAGGCTTTGGCATAGTCAATAAAGCAGAAATAGATGTTTTTCTGGAACTCTCTTGCTTTTTTGATGATCTAGCGGATTTTGGCACTTTGATCTCTGGTTCCTCAGCCTTTTTTAAATCCAGCATGAACATCTGGAAATTCACAGTTCATGTACTGTTGAAGCCTGACTTGGAGAAGGGCATTACTTTGCTAGTGTGTGAGATGAGTGCAGTTGTGCGGTAGTTTGAGTATTCTTTGGCATTGCCTTCTTTGTGATTGAAATAAAAGCTGACCTTTTCCAGTCCTGTGGCTACTGCTGAGTTTTCCAAATTTCCTGGAGTATTGAGTGTAGCACTTTCACAGCATCATCTTTCAGGATTTGAAATAGCTGAACTGGGATTCCATCACCTCCACTAGCTTTGTTTGTAGTGATGCTACCTAAGGCCCACTTGACTTCACATTCTAGGATGTTTGGCTTTAGGTGAATGATCACACCATTGTGATTATCTGAGTTGTGAAGATCTTTTTTGTATAGTTCTTCTGTGTATTCTTGCCACCTCTTCTTAATATCGTCTGCTTCTGTTAGGTCCATACCATTTCTGTCCCTTATTGAGCCCATCTTTGCATGAAGTGTTCCCTTCAGTTCAGCTGCTCAGTCGTGTCCAACTCTTTGTGACCCCGTGAATTGCAGCACGCCAGGCCTCCCTGTCCATCACCATCTCCCGGAGGTCACTCAGACTCACGTCCATCGAGTCCGTGATGCCATCCAGCCATCTCATCCTCGGTCGTCCCCTTCTCCTCCTGCCCCCAATCCCTCCCAGCATCAGAGTCTTTTCCAATGAGTCATCTCTTCGCATGAGGTGGCCAAATTGTTGGAGTTTCAGCTTTAGCATCATTCCTTCCAAAGAAATCCCAGGGCTGATCTCCTTCAGAATGGACTGGTTGGATCTCCTTGCAGTCNGTCCATACCATTTCTGTCCTTTATCGAGCCCATCCTTGCATGAAATGTTCCCTTGGTATCTCTAATTTTCTTGAAGAGATCTCTAGTCTTTCCCATTCTGTTGTTTTCCTCTATTTCTTTGCATTGATCACTGAAGAAGGCTTTCTTATCTCTTCTTGCTATTCTTTGGAACTCTGCATTCAGATGCTTATATCTTTCCTTTTCTCCTTTGCTTTTCACCTCTGTTCTTTTCAAAACTATTTGTAAGGCCTCCCCAGACAGCCATTTTGCTTTTTTGCATTTCTTTTCCATGGGGATGGTCTTGATCGCTGTCTCCTGTATAATGTCACGAACCTCATTCCATAGTTCATCAGGCACTCTGTCTATCAGATCTAGGCCCTTAAATCTATTCCTCACTTCCACTGTATAATCATAAGGGATTTGATTTAGGTCATACCTGAATGGTCTAGCGGTTTTCCCTACTTTCTTCAATTTAAGTCTGCCTTCTTGAAGAGATCTCTAGTCTTTCCCATTCTTTTTTTTCCCTCTATTTCTTTGCATTGATCACTGAGGAAGGCTTTTTTTTTAAATCTCTCCTTGCTATTCTTTGGAACTCTGCATTCAAATGAGTATATCTTTCCTTTTCTCCTTTGCCTTTTGCATCTCTTCTTTTCTCAGCTATTTGTAAGGCCTCCTCAGACAACCATTTTGCCTTTTTGTATTTCTTTTTCTTGGGATGGTCTTGATCACTGCTTCCTGTACAGTATCACGAAGCTCCATCCATAGTTCTTCAGGCACCGTATCAGATCTAATCCCTTGAATCTATTCGCCACTTCCATTGTATAATCATAAGGGATTTGATTTAGGTCATAGCTGAATGGTCTAGTGGTTTTCCCTACTTTCTTCAATTCAGGTCTGAATTTGGCAATAAGGGGTTCATGACCTGAGCCACAGTCAACTCTTGGTCTCTTTTTTGCTGACTAATAGAGCTTCTCCATCTTTGGCTGCAAAGAATATAATCAATCTGATTTCGGTATTGACCGTCTGGTGATGTCCTTGTGTAGAGTCTTCTCTTGTGTTGTTGGAAGAGAGTGTTTGCTATGACCAGTGCATTCTCTTGGCAAAACTCTGTTAGCCTTTGCCTGCTTCATTTTGTACTCCAAGGCCAAATTTGCCTGTTAGTCCAGGTATCTCTTGGCTTCCTACTTTTGCATTCCAGTCCCCTATAATGAAGATGACATCTTTTTTGGGTGTTAATTCTAGAAGGTCTTGTAGGTCTTCATAGAAATGTTGAACTTCAGCTTCTTCAGCATTACGGTCGGGGTATAGACTTGGATTACCATGATATTGAATGGTTTGCCTTGGAAACGAACAGAGATCATTCTGTCATTTTTGAGATTGTGCCCAAGTACAGCATTTCAGACTCTTGTTCACTCTGAGGGCTACTCCATTTCTTCTAAGGGATTCTTGCCCACAGTAGTAGATATAATGGTCGTCTGAGTTAAATTCACACATTCCAGTCCGTTTTAGTTCACTGATTCCTAAAATGTTGATGTTGCCTCTTGCCATCTCCTATTTGACAACTTCCAATTTACCTTGATTCATGAGCCAAACATTCCAGGTTCCTATGCAGTATTGCTCTTTACAGCATCGGACCTTGCTTCCCTCACCAGTCACACCCATAACTGGATGTTGTTTTTGCTTTGGCTCTGTCTCTTCACACTTTCTGGAGTTATTTCTCCACTGATCTCCAGTTGCATATGGGCACCTGCTGACCTGGGGAGTTCATCTTTCAGTATCCTATCTTTTTGCTTTTTCATACTGATGGATATACATTAAACTTATTGTAGTAATCATTTCATTTGTACACTTTATGCTGTACACCTGAAATTTTTGTAGCACTGTATGTCAATTATACTTCAGTAAAACTGGAAGGAAGAAAATTTTTAAATAAAAGTTCAAAACCTATAAGATTTCTCTCTTTTCTTCTCTCCTTGAAGTGAAGTGAAGTCGCTCAGTCTTGTCTGACTCTTTGCAACCCCATGGACTGTAGCCTACCAGGCTCCTCCATCCATGGGATTTTCCAGGCAAGAGTACTGGAGTGGGTTGCTATTTCCCTCTCTCCTCACCTCAAGCATTTTTTAAAGATTTAATTCATGCTGGCACTGTATCAGGGCCTTAAAACATAAGGGAAGAATAAGACATAGTTTTTTTCTGCCAACTAGCTGAGTAAGTGACCTATTGTATCATCTCTCTATTCATATTTCAATTCAGACTCAGGGCAAAGGAGGGAAGAAAGTCATCCAAACTGATGAGTGGAGGAATGGCCCTGTTGAAGAACGTCTTGAGTACGCTCTTGTGAAGGTGAGTGTGGGCTGGAGGCTGGTTGCTGGTCCTGGTGGCTGATGGCCTGGCTGGAGGAGAGGTGCTGGCAGCAGCTGACAAAGGAGATTCCCTGGACTACTCCGGAGTGATTTTGCCCTCCATCCTACCCTATGTCTAGTACATTAGGCAGTATTTGGAGATATGTTTGGTTGTTCTGACTGGAGTGGGGGATTTTTACTGGCATCCAGTGACCAGGGATGCTGGTAAACATGCTACAGTGCACAGGAGAGGCCTGCACCACAAAGAATTATTCAGTGTAAACTGTCAGTAGTGCCAAAGGTGAGAAGTGCTCTTCTAGACCATGTGGCTGTCTCTTGATCAACAAATGAGTTCTGGCTCTTCTGCTGTAGTTAGACTTTTAGTCCAAGAGATAATCTCTTGGCTTCAGTTTCCTCATTTGTGAGTCTGGAAATTTCAGGTGTTTTGTTTTGTTTTGTTTGTCTCTGGAATTTAACTTAATTTCTTGGAACTTTTGAGATTCACTTACTTCAGGTTGTGGAACTAGTCATCCACCTCTTTGGATCCTTGAACTGGGGACACTGGAGGATTAGGGCTTGATCAGTGAAGGCTGGGTCCTCCCTGCACCCAGCCCTGTCAGTGGGAAAACAGTGATTTCACAGGGGATATTTGTTTACATGTAATCTGTTAAACCACTAGGATAAAAAGTGTATTTTATTATGAATTTGAACTTATTAGTACTCCTTCTGTCACTAATTTCTCACTTTATATCAATAAAATGCTTTATGTTAATAAAGCCATCTAGGCACTTTACACTTTACACATTTAATCCTCAAAATAACCATGTGAGGTTGGTATTATGTGATTATTAAATGAGGAAACTGATGCTTAATAAGTTGTCTAAATTAGTGATAAGAGCCAGGATTTGAACACATGCAGTCTGATTCCAAAACCCACACTCTTTAACTATTTATTTGTTGTTGGATGTTTGAACTTAAGCCAATTTATCCTGTGAATTTTCTCTAATTTTTTGTTTTTCTGTAGGGCATTGAAAAATATATTATTGAAGATACTGAGGAAGCCAGGTTAAGCCAGGAAAAATATCCCCGACCTCTGAATATAATTGAAGGGCCGCTGATGAATGGCATGAAAACTGTTGGTGATCTTTTTGGAGCTGGAAAAATGTTTCTACCTCAGGTTGGCAAATGGTGGGGAAAAAGTTTCACAATTGAAGGAAAGAGGCTTTATCTTTTAATAAATAGTAAATTTGAGTCTGTTTCTCTGGTTTTAATTTTGATGAGAGCCCCGGGGCATTGAGGTGTGATTCTGTTCATTCTTTGTCTGAATTCACTTTTAGGCATAGTCTGAAAAGTCCATCTAGGGTGATGTGGACATAGAGGTCATCTGGACATTCCCAGCATTAGTCTTCATGTTCTAGGCTTCTGTACCACCTCTTACCCCAACACAAGTCTCTCCACCCACCCCCCAAATTAAAATAAAACCCAAGATTAGTGTAAAGTCAATCATGTTAAGATTTGATTCGACCAGCCAGTGGCCAGTGTTCATCCTTAAGGATGAATATTTTGAAAAGATCATTACCATTTTAAGTAATGATATACATTAAATAATATGTTTTAAGTAAAACCAGTAGTCTTACTCTTATTTTGATTTACAGCAGCTACCGACCACATTGATTAACATTGGTACTTTTTGAGACTTCTGGGTTCAGGTCTGTGAGGCATACAAAAAACGAAAAGTCCATGTTCTTTTTTTTTTTTTTCTTTAACTTTTTAAAATCGAAGTATAATTGATTTTTAAAATTTATTCTATATTTAATTATTCATTGTCCATTCCCCATTTTCCTTCATAGCTTTTATCTTTTCTTACAGATTTACTGTTTCATAATTCACATGCAATAAAATGTGCATGTTTAAAGGATGTAGTTTGATAAGCTTTAACATGTCTGTGTCTGTGAAACCATCACCACACTCAGGGAACATTCAGTTGTCCTGCATTAGTCTCCCCAAGTCTGGGACAGTTTCACAGCCTTTTTTTCCATGATATCAGCTTATTGGTTTAACTCCTTATGTTTGAGTAAACTTTAGACTTACAAGTTGCAAATGCAGTTTAAGTGATCATGTATCCCCCTCAACTTCTTCCCCTAATGTTAACCTTTTCACTTGATCATAGTGTAGTTATCAGAACCAGGAAATTAATATTGATACAATCATGTTAACTAATGACCTTATTCACGTTTCACCAGTGTTTCTGCTACTCTTCTCTTCTCTTTGTGTTCCACAATCCCACGTTGCTTTTATCTTGAACAGTTCCTGAGTTTTTCCTTATGACCTTGACTTTTGAAGAGTATTGTACAGTTTGGTAAATGATAGGCTCTCTCTCAGTTTGAATTTTCCTGATGTTTTCTCATTTTTGGCAAGAATAACACAGAGTAATGCTGTGCCCTTCTCATATCCGGAAGCCCATCATGTGACTGTGTCTCATTACTGGTGAGGTTAACTTTGATCATTTTGTTAAGAGTGTCTGCTGTGTTTCTCCACTGTAAATTTTTTTGTAGGGAGAAACATTGAGACTGTACAAATACCCTGTTTTCTCATCCTGCTTCTCATGAATTTTAGTATACATTCGTGAATTTTATGAAAGTCCCTGTTCTTTTTTGTCTATTTAACAAATTTGACATGTTACGTTTTGTAAATTTAAGGTGTACAGTGATACATATTTTAATATGATTGCCATTGAAATAATATTTATAACACTATATCATTATAGTACATTATTGTCTATTCATTATACTGTGTGTTAGATCCTTGTGGCTTATTTACTTGTTACAAGTTTATACCCTTAAATATCATCAGTCTTACCCTCCCATCCCTATCCCGTGGTAAGCACAGTTTCACTCTCTGTTTTGTTTTTTCTTTCCAGTTTTACTTCTTTTAGGCTCTGCATATACGTGAGATCATCCAGTATTTGTCTTTCTCTTTCTGATTTGTCTTGCTTAGTATAATGTCCTCAAGATCCATCTGTGTTTTTTTGCACATGGCCAGATATCCTCTCTTATCATGGCTGAATGATACTCCATTCTGTATATATACCACGTCTTTTTTATCCATTCATCTGTTGATGGGCTTTTGGGTTGTTCCATGTCTTGGCTGTTATAAATAATGCTGTGATAACCCTATTGAAATCCTATTTTCATTTCCTGTAGGTTTCTACTGAGAAGTGGAATTGCTTGATCATGTGGTCGACCTATTTTTAATTTTTCTAAGAACCTCCATATTGTTTTCCATTCCCACTAACAGTGTGTAAGAGTTCCCTTTTCACCACATCCTCACCAGCACCTGTTGGTTTTTGTTTTCTTGATGGTGACCATTCTAACATATGAAAATGAAAGTCACTCAGTTATGTCCAACTCTTTGTGACCTCATGGACTATACAGTCCATGGAATTCTCCAGGCCAGAATACTGGAGTGGGTAGCCTATCCCTTCTACAGCAGATCTTCCTGAGCCAGGAATTGAACTGGGGTCTCCTGCACTGCAGGTGGATTCTTTACCAACTGAACTATCAGGGAAGCCCTGAGCTATCATGTGTGAAATGGTATCTCAGTGTGATTTGTATTTGTTATCTCCCTGACAATTAGTGTTGTTGAGCATCTTTTCATGTGCCTATTGGCCATTTTGATATCCTTTTTGGAAAAATATCTTTTTAGTTCTCCTGCCCATTTTTTAATCAGATTATTTGGGGTTTTGTTATAAAGTTACATTAGTTCTTTATATATTTTGGATATTAATCCCTTATCCAATTTATGTTTACAAAATTTTTCTCTAATTCTATAGACTTTAAGGCTCTTTTTCCTTTTGCATAAGCCTTAATTATAAGTGAATTGTGGCACTGGGGATTGCGAAGAGAAAGCTGAGAAGGGGCTTTTGGAGGAGAAGCTTAACACTTGGAGGATGTGCGGAACTTCAGGAAATGATAGAGGGCCTTCTAGGTGGAGAAAAAATAACATGCAGAAGTTCAGAGGACAGAAACTGCAATATTTGATTTCCAGCCTTGTTTTCCTTCTTCTGTACCTGACTGATTAATTTTCCTCATGGTGAACTCATTCCTTACCCACCCACTGTCAAAAATGGACTCAAGGGTGGCTGACTTGAGGTCAAAACATGCATAATTTGTGCTAAAATTTCACAAGCAATCATGTGTAACCATCCAGGTGTTTTGGTAAAGATGCCTGACTCTGTGTATTTTACCCAGGTTATAAAGTCAGCTCGGGTCATGAAGAAGGCCGTGGGTCACCTTATTCCCTTCATGGAAAAAGAGAGAGAAGAAACCAAACTGCTTACTGGCAAAATAGAAGATGAGGCAAGTCATTTTGTTGGGGCCTGTGGACCTGGTGAGGAATTGGCTCTGGATACTCTTACTGGGCTGGAGGGTAGGGACCTAAGCCATTGGGCTTGACTGTGTCATTGACGATGAAGCAGAGAAGTGAAACAACTTTTTTACCAAGTATCAGAATACCCTGGGATTTTCTATAGAATGTGGCTTTATGAAATTTTTAATAGAAGCATTATTTTCTAAACAAAGCCGTGATTTCAAGACAAAACCAGTTCACTCATTCATCTACCAACTATTTACAGAGCTCTTACCACTTGCCAGGTAGTGTGCTCGACTCTGTAGCTAAAAAAGATCAGTCCCTGTCCTTAAGATACTGTTTGGTTTTGGAAATCCTCCTACCTGAGTATTCTCTGTATGCTGGCCATGGTCTTGGCACCGCTGCTGGATTTGGCTCCCTTCTTGTTGGCTGCGCCCCCGCAGTAAATCATTAAGCTTTTGACCTGTTTAGCTCCTTGTGCTCAGTCAGCTTTGGCCCCTAAGATTCTGCATTCTTAAATCTATCTGTTTGTGAATGGCTCTGACGTAGTGTCATAAAAATCCCACTTGCCTTGCATGTCTTTTTCTTTTCTTTCTTTTTTTGAGGGAGGAGATGGTGACGGAACAATGGTGTTGAAGAAGATAGTCTGTGCCCTCCTGCCCTGGGCTGTTGTGGTCCTTCCCATTCTGATGGGACACATGCAGTTCCCCGGAGCCTCCCTCTCCCTTTACTGCTGACATTTACTAAACATTTATCAGATAGGCTTTGGGGTTACAGATATGATCTTCAGTGATGGGACTGTTTTATATTTGAACTTGAACTGTCTTTGAGATGATGGAACACGTGATCTGGGTTGCAGCCCCCTCGGTGAGCTGCCTGGGGGGTTGCTGCGGCTTACAGCCTTCTTCACACAGAGCACGAGGCTTGGGTTCCGGGTCCATCTTTGAGGGTTGCCTTGGTTGCATTGAATTGCTTTCTGTGCCAACACCTGTCTGGCTCCAGAGAACCAGGTGACCCTAGCAATGCTGAGCTGTTTGACTTCCTCTCCAGGACCCTTACCACGGCACCATCGTGCTGGCTACTGTTAAAGGTGACGTACACGACATAGGCAAGAACATAGTTGGAGTGGTTCTTGGCTGCAATAATTTCAGGTAAATTAGGACCCACCTTTCTTACCTGAGCCCCTTTCTTATTTAAAGTAAAAGCATTAACAGGTGATTCATCTTTGGGTGGGGAGGGCAGGGTAGAGCTGTGGATGATAGAGGTTGTTTTTCTTTTTCTTCACATGTTTTTGAATTTTCTACATTGAACATACCTTTTCAAATGAAGTAATTTAGTAGTTATTTAATGGTGTACATTCAGTAAGGACAAAAAGAATGGAAAACAGTATATATCAAGCAGGGTCAAACAACCCGGAGGCTTCTGGGGAATTGACTTCAGGCCAGAGGCTCAAACATTGGATCCCACCCCATGGCTGTATTTCCTTTTTACTCTCAATAAGCTGCCAGATTTTAAAGGTAAGATCTTAAGACCTTGGCTAAATGGAGTTTTATAAGATGGTTTGACTGTTCTTTTTCCTTTGCTTAGACGCGAACCATGCATGCCTCTTAGTATTGATGAAGCTAGTTTTTGAATGTTGTCTACAAGTAAAATCCCTTTCTTATATCTCTCATTATACTTGAATAATTATTTAGTGCCAATTTATTTCTGTGTGAGAGCTCATGACCCACAGTAAGAGCATGTTTTGCTCAGATTTCAACACATTCTTTGTAATGAAAAGCCTGATATAACTAATGTCTTCTTTGGCCCATATCCAGCCAATGGTTCTTTTGAGGCGTGGACTTCTTTCCATGTGCTGTTTTCGCTTTAGAGAGGAGAAACAACTGCAGCTGGGCCCCCTTGGGGTTAGAGTTAGAGAGTTCCCACTGTCAGATAACCATTACCCTCTAAGCCCCCTCCCTGCTTTCAAACTCTTCATCCATGTCTGCGGAGAAGGCAATGGCACCCCACTCCAGTACTCTTGCCTGGAGAATCCCATGGACAAAGGAGCCTGGTGGGCTGCAGTCCAGAGGGTCGCTAAGAGTCAGACACAACTGAGTGACTTCACTTTCACTTTTCACTTTCATGCATTGGAGAAGGAAATGTCTATCCATTCCAGTGTTCTTGCCTGGAGAATCCCAGGGACGGGGGAGCCTGGTGGGCTGCCGTCTATGGGGTCACACACAGTCTGACACGACTGAAGTGACTTAGCAGTAGCAGCAGCAAAGAAGGTTGGAGATGAAGGAGTGGCACCTTCTTCTTCTGACTGTCTTCACAGGCCCTTCTGTTTGGCTGCCTGTTGACTATCAAAAGATGGAGCATTCTCTCCTAGTCCTTGAAATAAGGAATATTGTTCTTAGAATACATTTATTATTTTTAAAAGATAAATATACGAGAGAGACAATGGAGGTTGTTACAGTAAGATTTTTACCTATAGAATAAGTATTTGGATGAGGAATAAATATTTGATAAGGTGTTGGCTTACTGAAATCTCTTGACATTTCTACTGTTGTCTCTTTTCAAATCCTATGCTATTGATTTCTATTTGCATTCATCTCAATTAGTTCAAATTCATTTCAGCTAATAAATGTTTATAGGTCATCTACTATATACCATGAATTGTATCAGAGACACCCAGATGATTTAGTTGACTTTTCTCCGTTCAGGAACTTTACTGTTTGTCAGGCTAAAAAGCAAGGTACATATTCAATGGTGATAATAGGACAAAAACTATTGAAAAAAGACAATTTGTAAGCAAGCTCCCTAAAGCAGTTCTTGAGATATCATTGTCTGTGTTTATCCTTTTGTATTGTGAAAAATGGGTAAGTAGCTGAGAGAATCATACCAGTAATGTTTCTTCCTCCAATAAAGGCATTTTAAGAGGCCAGGGAGAACAGTGGCATTTCTCCAGGGTGCTACTGGAGCCTGATGTCATCAGTGAAAGCGACTTATTAAACCTGAACGCTTTCTTCCATCACATGCATCTCCTCTGGCTTGTACACTGGAGGATCGCTTATTTTTTGCTGGCTTCCCAGGTGACATAGTGGTAAAAAATCTGCCTGCCAATACAGGAGACACAAGAGACCTGGGTTCAATCCCTGGGTCAGGAAGATCCCCTGGTGTAGGAAATGGCAACCCACTCTAGTATTCTTGCTTACAGAATTCCATCAACAGAGGAGCCTGGTGGGCTACCGCCCGTGGGGTTGCAAAGAGTCAGACATGACTGAGCAATCACATAATAATGGCAGCTGGAGAAACATCTTCTGATGAAACTTTATTCTTTTTGTAAAAAATAAGTGAATGTGCAAACCTTTTTTCTTTGGGCTCAAACACCCCTTTGGGTCTTTTGTCTCATAATGCATGGACTCTCGACACTGATGGGTTTAATGTTACAATGTCAGGTAGTAGACAGATGCCCCTGAGATAGGCCTTGTGCAGCGAAATGTATGCTTTGACTATGTATCCGTGCTGCAGGCTAATGCCTGGGTGAATCACCCAGCTAGTTGAGTGAGTCTAGCAAACCATCTAGTACCAGATGCTCATACAATTTTTTCATTCCCGGCTCTTTGTCACTGGTCAGTAAATCTCATGAAATGCTAAGAGTTCTTTGTGGTGAAAAAAGAAGTAAAAAGGACTCAAAGTGATAGTTCTGTCTAGACAGAAAAAGCACATTTCTTTATCGGGATGCTGCAATAGAATTTGCACATTTGAGAATTTGAATAGATCTGGGGATATGTCCACCTTAGGTATTAGAGTTTACTAATACCTAACATTTATTTACCACTTCACAATTTATATAGTGCTGCTTTTATATAACTGATTTTTCCTTTTTTTCCCCTTTGTATTCTTTTCCTGATTTCTTTCTTTTTCTTTTTTTCCTGTCCTTCATTCTTTTTTTCTTTTTACGGTTTTGATCCTGCTTTGCCTGCCTCAATTTTTGTGCTTCTCATTTTACACAGCTAGCAAGTGGCAGGCCATCCTCAGGGCTTCTGAGTCCAAAAGTAAAGATTCTGTATTGTGTCAGTTTAGCTTTCAATGTTTATTCCAGTTTTAAGCAACTTTAACTAATGTCTTATATTAATATTCCAGTTTAATTCCTCTTTAGAAATAATTTAGTATATTTAAACATATTTTGATCAGATAATTGATTACATTAAAGTTGAGTTTAGAATACTCTAATGATTATTATATAAAAGGACAAATGTAGACTTTTCCCATTTAACATAATGCACCCTGTTTAATTGGATAAGAAAAAATAGGATGCAATAAAATTTTAAATTAAATATCATACATCTAGTACTTTTAAAAATATGGATCTGGTGAAACAGATAATGAGACGTATTTTCGTGTTAATCAGTGGTTCTTAATATAAATGTCTAGGATGGGTAAATAATACATGGTTAAGAAGGGAACACTTTAAAACTGTATAATGCTAGAGTTTTCAGCTAAGTGAGGAAAAGGAGTGTATTTAAGTCAAGGCCACACTAATGTAATCTTTCCTAACACCTCACAGCTTCTCTTGATTATTTGGATGCTTTTAACTGTTGTGTGTGTGTGCTTTTGGAGCTTAGTTGAAATAGAATTGACATACAACATTGTGTAAGCTTAAGGTGTAAAACGTTGATTTGATTTGCAGTATGATCATCACATAGTGTTAGCTAACCCATCACATAATTACCATTTCTTATTTGTGGTGCGAACATTTAAAATACACTTTCTTAACCCTCTCATAGCATGCAGTGTTGTTAATTCTGTTCAGAGTGCTGTGCATTAGACCCCTAGAACTCAGTCATCTTCCAGCTGGAAGTTTGTACCCTTGACCGACATCTCCCCATTTCCCCACCCTACAGCCCCTAGAAACACCTCTTCTACTCTGTTTCTGTGCATTCAGCTTTTTAGACTCCCCATATAAGCCTGTCATACAGTATTTTTCTTTCACTGTATATATTATCTCAGCATAATGCCTTCAGGGTCCATCCATTGCTTCAGTGGAAAGATTTCTTTCTTTCTTATGGCTTCTTAATGGTTTTATTGTATGCATATATCACATCTTTATTTATTTATCTGTTGACACACAGCTTAACCACACGTTGGAAATCTTGGTTGGGACTGCAAACTGGTACAGTACTCCCATCTAGTGGTGGCACGTGTGAATTGCAGGATCAGAAGACACTGCCACCTTCAACTTCACTAAACGGACGGGAGGCACCCTAAGAAAAATTAGTTTTATTTTACTTTTTAATTCTTTCTGGAGAGTAAAAGGGGCTTTATCTATTACAATATTTATTTTCAAAATTTTATATATTCTTAAATAGTTTTGGATGCCTTTGCTAAGGCATTTGGTGCAGCTTACATTTTGTCTGAATTAGAAGCCCAAATTAAATGCTTGTGTTTATAGCTCTGTTATAATCACTTTAGAATGATGATTGTAAAATTTTAAAATTTCCATAGCATTCATTTTTATTTTCTTTAATCTCTTATGCGGCAAAATAAAAGAATGTGTATAAGAAGAGGCTTACAGACATGGGGTATAGCTCAGAGGGCAGAAGGGAAATCAAGAGAAAGCCAAGGGGAGGTGTAGAGGTATGCAGGGGAAGCAGGGAGTTGTAGTAAAGGGGAGAGAAAATGGGGAGGGGTGGTGGGAAGGATGGCGGCTGGCAGGGATGGGACTGATCCAGGCTTCGGATCCTTTCCTTCAGCCAGAGTTCCCCAGGGCCAGTTGTTCATGATTCTAGACCTTCGTTGTGCTAGTCTCTACTGGATGGGCCTCTTCTTTCCTTCACCTGGCTAATACTTGCTCAAGATTCAGGCGATAGTGCCCTCCTGGAATCCTTCTAAAACTGTTGTCCAGGTTAGATGGCCTCTCACAGCACACTGTAAAGGCCTCCTGCCTGGCACTTACCACACTGTATTCTAATTCAGAACTTTCCAGCAGTTTCTTAACTCACATGTGCCCAGAAACGCATCCCCTTCTTTCTCCAGGGTGTGACTGAGGACAGCCCCAGTCCTAGATTGGTTGACCCTGGTGGCGAGTAGCCCCCTTCCTGTATCCCAGTGCCATAAGTACTATTTTCTATGCATGGAAAACATCATAAAGTGCTCCTCTAAGCAGTGATATCTTTGACTGTTTCCCAACAAAACTTGTTAAAGCAGCCTAATAAGTTGGAAGTTGAACTTGTCATACTCTAGGCCCCTAGTTCATTGTTTTCAGACCTCTTCTTAATCTCCCTAACGGCTGGTCATCTCTCTTGTTGATTGCTCCTTCTCTGTGTGACCCCCCAAAATGGGAGTACTTCAGGGCTTAACCCTGGGACCTCTTCTCCGTCTGCCCTCACTGCTTCTCAGACTTCAGTGCACCTTCTGACCACCTGGGGATCTTGATAAGTCAGATCTGATGAAAATAGGTCTGGACAGACAGGCTTAGATCATCTCATTCAGTCTCATGATTTTTTTTTTTTCCTATTCCTCTCTCCTGTCATCTCCTCTCCCCTTCCCCTCCTCTTTCCACTGTTCCCTCAACCCCTTCTCTCCAACCCCTACCCACTTTTGGCAGTTCATTTTTCTAAATATTTTACACATGGTCTCAGGACTTCTTAACGCCATGTAATATGCCAACAGGTTTTATCTCCAGCTTGGATCACTCACCTGGGCTGCAGGCTTACAGATCCAGATGACTACCTGAGAGCTCCATTTAGATTTCTTAAAAAAAAACTCAGACTTAATATTTTGAAATTTTAAGTAATCACCATTAAGATGCCCTCTTCTCCCTCTCTGAGCTCACTCCCTACAGCTTTCTCCTTCCTCCATTTCTATCTGACCACAAGGTCTCCTTACTTTTCCTCCAACAAAGCAAGCAGGCACATGATGTTCCTGAAAGATAGAGCGCCTGAAACAAGAAAAAGGATTGAGAGCGAGATGATTCTTGCCATCACACTGAGTTGTAATTCTTAAAATACAACATACAATGTTGAAAGCATCAGCTTTGAAATCCATACCTTTTTGTCTTGATGTAAAAGCAATATGCTCTTTCACTTAGTGTTATAGGCTGTATTTAGTCATAGTTCAACAAATCCAGTTACCGGACTGTGTGCAGTGTGCTAAAGAGAAAGAAAGGGGCCACCTCACCCCCATTATAACGTGCAGTGCCCCATCATCAACCTCTGTGGCATGTTTTCTAGTGGATTAGTGCTAACAAACCTGAAGAGAGTCATCATTGATTTGAAATTGTCCACTTTCTGAGGATCCTCTTTGTGCTAGTTTATTTATTTATTTTTTTAAGAAATTTAAGTACTATGATAACAAGCTAAAAAATCCAACTTAAATATAAACAGGTATATAATGAGAAGCAACGCTCCTTCCTGCCCTTGGTGTTCAACACCCACTGTTAACAGCTGCTATGATGTCAGGTAGTGGTTCTTAAGCATTGCTTTTTTTTTTAAACATAAAATCATTTTGTCTGTTTAGTTATTTAAGAATTGTTGACATGAGGAAACAAAAGAAAATGCACTGTAATTTTTAAAACATCTTTATAACCAATGCTCATGATGAAATTAAATTGTCAAAATGATGGATATCCTTGGTGCTCTCTAAATCTAGAATAGAGGAGTAGTTTCTAGAACATTTTCCAAGGCTAAAATCCCGTTTTCTCTGAGATCCAGGAAGCCGTCTCCTCCTTGAGTCGCAGCTCCGTGGAGTCGCTCTGTCTGAGAGCGTGCTCCAGGCTTCCTCCGCCCAGTCCCACTCTCCTCACGTGCCCGCCGTGGTCTGCTCTTCCTTTGAGCTTGCTCATCTCTCGTGGAGCTGTCCTTTCATTTGTTCTCCCTCTCCTTTGACTTATGGGAGTTTCCCTTCTCATCAGCTTTTCATGTACAGGAACTGATCTCTTCTTCCTTATCCTTCTTGTTGGCTTCCATGAAGGGTATATTGTTCAGTAGATATTTATGGAGTGAACTTCTCTAACGTCTTTATTGGCCTCCATGGCTAAGAAGATGAGTTTTCGTGTCAGATCCTGGTTCAGATCCCAGCTCCACTACTAGTTAGTTGTCTGGCTGGACAAAATGCTTAACTTCCGGGCACATGCTTTTCTGGACCCTTCCTTATTAAAAATGTAAAAATCATGTTTTCAAGAATTAAAAACAAGAGTATTCTTTGGTAAAACCTACCTCAAAATCAAATTTAAAATAGGAATCAACATCATAAAAATATTTATATTGTTTAATGTAATAATCCCATTTATAACAGTCCCTCTAATGTATATATTTGGATAAATACATTAAATAAATATATGAAAACAATCCCCCCAACCCTGAAAAAAATACACAGGTCCCATGATCGTGCTTCCACGTACAGTTCCTGTGAGGGTTAAACAAGATTGTTTATATAGAAGGCTTAGCATAGTGGAAATATCCCAGGTGTCCATTGACAGATGAATGAATAAACATCTGGCACATTCATACAATGAAATATTATTCAGCCTTAAAAAGGAATGAAGTTCTGACTTAGGCTACAGTGAGGGAGGAACCCTAAAGATGTTAGGCTAAGTGAAATTAGCCAGACCCAGAAGGACAAATGATGTATGATTCCACTTGTAGAAATTTCCAGACAAGGCAAATTCATAGAGATAGAAGGCAGAGTAAAGGTTACTTGTTGCTGAGGGATTATAAAGTTTCTGTTTGGGGCAATGAAAGAGTTTTGAAATTAAATAGTAGTGATGGTTACACAACATTGCGACTAACTAGTGACCCTCAACTGTACACTTAAAAATGGTGAAAATGGCACGTTATGTATTATATATATTTTACTAGGGCTTAGAAAATAATGTCCTCTACCAAAAGCTACCTTAAACGTGTGAATTAGATGCTCTGTGGATTGTGTCAGTGAAGGTCCTTAAAAAAGCTCAGTGTAGCCCCTGCCCACGGTCAGTTCCTAATCAATGGCAGTCATCATTGAGTCGGTTGTCAATGTTCGGTGAGCTTTTCAGTGTGATTCCAGTTTACATGAGAGCAGTGTTCAGTGGTTAAATAAAGATGTTCCTTTAGCTTTTTTGATAATGAATGGGATCTCATTAATTATCTCACATCTCATTTCTGTACCCCAGAGTTATTGATTTAGGAGTCATGACTCCATGTGACAAGATACTGAAGGCTGCTCTAGACCACAAAGCAGGTACTATGCAGCTGGGTTCCTGGGCATTTCAGTAAATCGTGTTTTCCCAGTGTCTGTCGGCGAAGGGTGATGCCCCCGCCCATGGAGGTTACTGGGACATGCAGACACTCAGCTGACAGCTCCTGCCTGGAGGGTTCTGTCATTGCCACTTATAAAGGGGACTAAAGGGGTGAATCGGTAACCGTGAAACTCCTTTATAGTTCTGAGGAAGGGGTATGGGGACAGGCTTCTTAGAACAATTTGTATTAGATTTTATTTTTCTCTGTGTGTATTTGTTCTTATATTTCTTCTGATACTGTGACATATCCCATCTGGGAAATCATGAACTAACAGTTTCGTGGCTTTTCCCAAAACGGTGGCAAGCAGATTATTGCAACTTGAAGTTGCAAATCATATTTACTACCAAAAGCAAACAATAAATTGAAGACCCCCAGTCAGAAAAGAAGTCTCAAAATTATTAATAGAAATTGGGAATTTATCTTCTGGCTTGTGGTCTTTATTACAGAGTTGGAAAAATGAATCTTCATACTTTTTGTTTTTTTCTCACATCCTCCTTTTCATTGTTCTTTTTTTCCTTTTTTTAAATAATAGATATAATTGGCCTGTCGGGACTCATCACTCCCTCCCTGGATGAAATGATTTTTGTCGCTAAGGAAATGGAGAGACTAGCTATAAAGATCCCATTGCTGATCGGAGGAGCTACCACTTCCAGGTGAGTCATGCTAATGAGCTTCATGCCTCACTGAAATTTTCACAGATGCTAGTGTTTAAAAGCAGTGATAAAACCTGAGGGTTTTCCTACGCATAGCACCTTGGCTCCTTATTATATAAATACACGAACTTTCCAGTCTTCATGCCACAAGAGCCAGAATAATTTGGGGGCCTGCTGCAGGAAACTCCTCCATCAGTGCCACCCCCACACCTGTTTTTGGATTCCTTTGGCCTGTAATCCTCTTTCCCTTAATCCTCTCATCTCCTGTTCAGTTCCTGAGACTTCTAATGAACACTTATACCTCCTGTAATCAAACTGAGTGAAGATGTGTGTTTTAGCACAAAGGCATTGCTTGAATTTTAGCCCACTCTCTGTCTTGAAGCAGGTGTCTGAGTAATTACAAGTTCTATTGAAGAAACTCTGACCTTGTAATAGTTGAGATAGAAAGCTGACTGAGAGAAAATGAATCAGAGGATCACTTTGGGAAGTTGTTTCTGAAAAGGAGACCATTTGGGAACCTTTGGGTCAAATAAAGAAGAGAAAGTTCAAATTTGGTCACACGATCATTATTCATTGTGTCAGATATCTCCTGGGGTCATGATCATAATGATAGTTGGTTAGAGGTGTGTTAATTAGAGGCAGTAGACTTTTTATGACACCTTCCTTATGCCCCATATAGCTTACTTTGGCAGGGAGCAGTGCCCAGGTAGAGCACTGGTCCCGATGGTCGCACAAGCAGGCAGTTTGTTTCTGATATAAAATACAGTAGATGGCCAGGCCAAAGCTATTCAGAGTTCCTTTCACACTAGAAACAACTGTATGTTAAGCCATTTGTAGTAGTTAGGAATCTCTAAACAGGATGTATGTCTGTACATGGGGCATGGGGGGAGGGAGACAGAGAGAAATTGATTTTAAGGAACCGTCTCATGTGATTCTGGAAGCAAGAATGACTGAAATCTGCAGAGAAGGTGGGCATACTGGAGGCCTGGCAAGAGTTGCTGTTCAATCTTGAGTCCAAAGGCAGTCTGGAGGAAGAAGGCCTTCTTCCTCTCAGAACCCCAGTCTTTTCTCTTCGTTGTTGTTGCTCAATTGCTCAGTCACATCTGATTCTTTGTGACCCCTTGGACTGCAGCACACCAGGCTTCCCTGTCCATTACCATCTCCCAGAGCTTGCGCAAACTCATGTCCATTGAGTCTGTGATGCCATCCAACCATCTCATTCTCTGCCTTCCCCTTCTCCTCCTGCCTTCAATCTTTCCCAGCATCAGGGTCTTTACCAGTGAGTCGGCTCTTCGCATCAGGTGACCAACATACTGGAGCTTCAGTCCTTCCAATGAATATTCAGGACTGATTTCCTTTAGGATTGACTGTTTTGATCTCCTTGCAGTCCAAGGGACTCTAAAGAGTCGCCTTCAATACCACAGTTTGAAAGCATCGATTGTTTGGCACTCAGCCTTTATGGTCCAACTCTCACATCCATACATCACTATTGGAAAAACCATATCTTTGACTGTACAGACTTTTGTCGGCAAAGTAATGTCTCTGCTTTTTAATGTGCTGTCTAGGTTGGTCATAACTTTTCTTCCAAGGAGCAAGCATCTTTTAATTTCATGGCCACAGTCACTGTCTGTAGTGATTTTGGAGCCCAAGAAAATAAAGTCTTTGACTGTTTCTATTGTTTCCCCATCTATTTGCCATGAAGTGATGGGACCAGATGCCCTGATCCTAGTTTTTTGAATGTTGAGTTTTAAGCTAGCTTTTTCACTCTCCTCTTTCACTTTCATCAAGAGGCTCTTTAGTTCCTCTTTACTTTCTTCCGTAAGGGTGCATGCATATCTGAGGTTTTCGATATTTCTCCTGGCAGTGTTGATTCTACCTTGTGCTTCATCCAGTCCAGCATTTTGCATGATGTACTCTGCATATAAGTTAAATAAAGAGGGTGACAATATACAGTCTTCTCTTAAGGTCTTCAATTGATTAGATGAGGTCTACCCATATTCTGGAGGGTAATCTGCTTTACTCAGAGCCTACTGATGTAAATGTTAATCACATCTGAAAAATATCCTCACAGAAACATCTCGATTGTTGTTGACCAAAAACTGGGTACCATGGCCTTGCCAAATTGGCACATAAAATTGACCATCCTCCCACTTATAATCTGAATAGAACATTTTCATGAGTGGTTACAGTGTTTTATCTCCACTAATTGCTTTTCATGCTTGGAGAACTCAGTAGTTTGGCTATTATTGCTCATGTTAGGAAACTGGCTTTGTTTTTTCACGAAGAACTTAACCTGCTAGAATTATGTAACAGATTGTTCTCCAGGAATATGACTATCTGTCAATAACTGGGATTTCAATGAGCATAGTTTGGGTAATTGAATAATTATAGTGGGAATATTCATTAGCTTAGTAAAGAGAATGGTAAGAGAATCTACTGATTATTGTCAACAGGAAAGACCTTTGAAAATCATGGTTATAAAATAGGAATAAAGAAATATTTAAATGAGCAGATGTAATGAAATGCATTATGAGTTATGTGAATGTGATGCTAGTTTCCATACAAGAAAGATTTTATGGGGACTCTACACTTGGAAGTTCAGTATCAGGAAACCACATCCTGCTGCTTGTTCAAGCTGGAGCATTGCTGTTGTTTAGTCTCTGAGTTGTGTGCAGTTCTTTTGTCACCCCATGGACTGTAGCCTGCCAGGCCTCTCTGTCCGTGGGATTTCCCAGGCAAGAATACTACAGTGGGCTGCTGTTCTCTTCTCCAGGTGATTTTCCTGACCCAGGGATCGAACTCGCATCTCTTATGTCTCCTGCATCGGCAGGAAAGTTCTTTGCCACTGAGCCACCAGAAAAGCCCAAGTTGGAACATTACCAATAGTTAATTCTATTATATCTCTCACCAAGTAAGAGCCACAGATTAAAGAGGTTCCTTAAAAAATGATCGGAAGTAACATGACTGGCCTCTCAAGATATATCATTGGCAACATTAGCCATAAATGACTCTTAACAGTTATGACCTGGTATACCAAGTAATCAATTAGATCAGTAATGACCAACAGTCTTCATGCTCTTATAGAATATCTGTTCTCTTCATCTGGAAAACTGAAGGTTCCTCCCAGGAGACAGACATCTGGTTCCCATGATCTCCCAGGTGTCTTTAACTCCAATATTCTGTTTTTTGATGAGTTTTTCTGGTTCTCTTCTCTTCCTTGTGAAAGGTTGTTGTTGAATTAAGACGCTGGGATTCTTGGCCCCCGGAGGAGAAGAATTCAATCCGGGGCCAGAGACTAGGCTTGATCGCTTAGAGCTTTTGTGTCGTAAAGTTTATTAAAGTATAAAGGAGATAGAGAAAGCTTCTGACATAGGCGTCAGAAGCGGGCAGAAAGAGTACCCCCTTGCTAGTCTTTAGCGGGATGTTATATAGTCACCAGCAGTCTGTTAATGAAAGAAAGGAATGTCTCAAAACTTAGAATGGCACCAGGCCCCTCACCCATAAGATGTATTTTGGGATAACCTTGGCTCCAAATGGTTTATCTTGGGCCATAAAATGATTAACTTGAATCTTGAAGAAGGGCAGATCACCATACAAATAGTTTCATTTACATAGATTAGAGGAGCAATATGGGAGTATAGCATACTGGTTTATCAAGTAGGTTCTGAGCCCAAAAGGCAGAACAACTTGAAGACAGAGTTTGGGGTAAAAGCATAGTACATTAGCATAGCTTAAGATAAACATTTCCATAAGAAAAAGGTATTGGTTAACTTTAGGTGAAACCAGGTGTCATGGCAACACAGAATTTTAAGAGAAACCTTTTAAATTTGTATAGAGAAGGAAAAAAATATCGCTAGTTTGTTTCCTCCTGCCGCTTAAGGGAGATAAAATGTCTGACACTTGCAGGCTATTTCCTCCATTTGGAGACCCCTGGCCTGATGAAAGTAAAAGAGGAGAGTAAAAAGTTGGCTTAAAGCTCAACATTCAGAAAACAAAGATCATGGCATCCGGTCCCATCACTTCATGGGAAACAGATGGGGAAACAGTGGAAACAGTGTCAGACTTTATTTTTGGGGGCTCCAAAATCACTGCAGATGGTGACTGCAGCCATGAAATTAGAAGACGCTTACTCCTTGGAAGAAAAGTTATGACCAACCTAGATAGCATATTCAAAAGCAGAGACGTTACTTTGTGCTGGATGGCATCACAGACTCGATGGACATGAGTTTGAGTGAACTCCGAGAGATGGTGATGAACAGGGAGGCCTGGCGTGCTGCGATTCATGGGGTCGCAAAGAGTCGGACACGACTGAGCAACTGAACTGAACTGAACCGGCCTTCCTGCCTGTTACCCTCTCACTTGCCTGTTACAGTTTCTGAAAAATTATTTAGAAAATAAAAGCCAGTAGTCGTGCTTCCAGGTAACCATCTCTTTCTCCAGTTTTGCCTGCATTTCAGCTTTGTGTAAGTGGATTCCATTGATACTGCTTATACTTAGTCTACTGTGTATATTCTTCTGTGGCCAGCTCAACATTATGTCTTTAAGCCCCAAACTCATTATTACAGTAGTCGGGGTTTTTTGTTTGTTTTTTTTTTTCACTTTGTGGTAAAATATTTAATTGTATAATGCCCTCTGGTTTATTTATCCATGCTACTGTTGTGGGCATTTTGGGTTTTTCCAGTTTGGGGCTGTTAATGTGGAATGCTGCTATAAATGTATATTTTCCATGAAGCAGACTTGCTGGGTCACAGAATATACATATGGTCATCTGCATTCCATGGACCGAGGAGCCTAGTGTACTATATTCACAGGGTTGTTGAACCGCAAGGTTCCGCCCTGGAGTCCGTCGCCCAAGACCACCAAGACACAGGATCGATGCAAATAGCAAGAGGATTTATTGAACCGGCGCGCCGGGGTTCTGTCCTCCTTAAGCAAGGAGCAAACCCCGATGACAGTTACAGAACAGTTTTTAAGCACAAAAAACCACATTGGGCGGGGAGGTATAGATATATCATGATTGGTCACAATAATGCTGACCTTTACAAGGATAGGCTCGTGAGGGTCTGGCGATATAATTCTGCGGATAACACACAGTTTACACAACTTGTTTTTCTGACTCTCTGGAAAGTCAAACCTTCCAGGTCAGGGTCTGTAAGTTACAAACCCTCCAGGTCAGGGTCTGTGAGTCACAAA
>SJYT01017459.1:13477-31216 GCA_006410635.1 Cephalophus harveyi
GAACTACATAGTTTCTATAATTTTAAGCAAAATATATTTATAATATCAAGTTTTTGATCAAAAAAAAAGAGAGAAAGGACAGGGAGGAAGAGAATTCTTTCAGTGATAATGTATGTTCACATGTCATGGTCTCTTAATTAATTGCAACCTCAACCTCTTCACGTCCACATTTCTAAGCCCTAGTTCCTCACTCTACTATTATGTTCTGATAAAACACATCACTTTCCAAAATGCTACTTCACTTACTTATATTTGTTGTTTCATACCTGTCTCTCCGTAGTGAAAGGTAAGTTCCATGAGGGCAGAATATTTGATGACTTTGTGACCTGATTTACCCCAAAAACCTAGAAAAGAGTCTGGTACATGTGAATGCTTTGTGAATAACTTGTTGATTGAATGAATTATGGAGAAGCAGTTAATAAAATAGTCCTTACTCAGGGATACTTTTCCTGATACTAAGGTACAATTTCTTTAAAATGAGTGAAAAAAATCTGATGGAAAAAAAGTTTCTTTTTCTTTCATCAGGGCTATGAGACTTAAAAAGATTGTGACTCAAAGTTACAGAGCTGGTCAGTGTGATAAGCCTGGATACCTTGTTTGTCCAAATCTCTTTTAATTGTTTGGAGTTTAATTATGCAAAACCCTTTCAAATGTAGTATTTGAACCACAAAGCTATTATTAGTTGCATTTTATAGATAAAGAATCTAAGGGCAAAGACAGGATCAGATTCCTAGAAGTTAAACAAGTAGCCTTTATTATTACATATTTCTCTTGCAACTTTTAATTTTAAAAATGTACTGGGTACCATCTATGCATCAAGTCCTATTCCAGGCACTAATGAGCAAAAACTCATCCTTACTGTCATGGAACTGATATCTTTAGTTCACAAATAAGCCCGTGATATGTTGGGTAGTGCTGAGTCTCTGCATAAAACTAAGGCAGGATAAGGGGTATGTAGTGATAATCACAGGTTTGGAGGGAGTGTTACAATAAATAGGATGCCATCTAATAAGATCTCTCAGACAAAGCGACCTTTGAGTAGAGAGATCTGAAGAAAATAAGGAAGAAATCTGAGGGAGAGAGAATTCCCCCAGATTTCCAAGGATACTGGAGTGGCTGGAACAGAGTAGGCAAAGTGGGGAGATAAGAGATGAGATCAATTGTTAGGGATCAGGGCTGTAGAGTGTAGATGTAAAGAAGGGTTGACTTTCTCTCATAAGAATGTTATTGTCTTATATTTTAAAGGATTACTTTGGCTGTGTGCTATGTGGGAAACAGACTGGAGAGAACAGGTCTGCGGCTATTGTTCTGAATGAGAATTGATGATGCTTTATACTAAGGTGATAAAAAGTGGTAGTATCAATGATACTACTACTTTAGATCAGTGATCCAAAGATGAATAATAGAAGTATTGAAGTTTTTAGAAAAGTACCTTATTTGAGGCTTGGCTGTTATCCATAGAAGGGAATCTGGTTTCCACAGCATGGCATTACCTAAGTGAATATATGTCAACTCAAACCTAGCTCTCAAACTTGAAAGCTTAGAGAGCTGATGTTTTAGCACAAGATCATTTCTTGGTTAACACTAGGATTGATGATGAAAATGAGAAAGCCAATGTATTGTCTCATACAGTGGGAAATATGGCCATCTTGAATACTGTTGGCTGATGAGCATATTTTTCTCTTGTAGACATATAGTAAAGAATAGCAAATAGATTCAGGATGTTGCTCGATGAATATGCCATAGCAGAAAATGGAGGTCAGTGGATAATTTGATAGCTTGATATATCCATCTCCATACAGTTAACTCCATAAAGATAAACACACTGAAGGAACCATATAGATACTTGTGTTCTTGGGCCAGAATATACACGTGCCAGGATGGAGCTGAAGATCCAATAGAACATACCCTCTCTTCTTGCTCCTCAGCCCTGACAATGAACAGCAAATTCTTTACCCTACCTCGGTTACACATTTTTCCTTGAGATATGTTAATATAAATGATTAGATTTCACTCTGTTTTTGTCCTGAGATCATTTTTGTCTTTTTTGTAACTTTGCCAATGAGATCGTTTATTTTTGCTTTACTCACAAAAGGCATTTCATGTTATTTCTCAGTTTCTGAGTTGTCCCATTATATGTCACTATTATAACTACCTTATATAATTCTCCTAAAATTCTTTTCAATTATTATCTGCCAAATGTAGGCCAATTGAATCATAACAATCATAGATTTCTTTTCAAATCATGGTACCTGCTGGTTGTGGTGGCAGTGATGGTGTTCTTATTATTAATTGCATGCCTGCTCAGTTGCTAAATGATGTCCAACTCTTTGAGACCTCATAGACTGTAGCCCACCAGACTCCTCTGTCCTTGGGATTTTCCCAGGCAAGAATGCTAGAGTAGGTTGCTATTTCCTTCTCCAGGGGGTCTTTCTGACCCAGAGATCAAACCCACATCTCCTGCATTGGCAGGCGAATTTTTTACCACTGAACCACCTGGGAAGGCCGTTATAAAATTAAAATCGCCTAATTTCCAAAAGTCTCTGTTGAATCTACTTTAACTAGACCTTTTTGGATATATGGTATGATAGCTTTTATGAGCTGTAATTATTAAGCATAAATTCTTGTAATTTTCTTAAAGCTTTTGCCCCAAACAATGTTTCATTTATAAGATGCTTGTCTAGTTGTCTATAAGTTTTATATTTTTAAGGAATTAAATACAAGCACATTCTGAGTCTTTGTTATTTTAACTCCAAAAGAGTATGTTAGAGAGAAGCATCTCAGGTCTTTCATGTGGTTCTTTGTGCTTGGGGAAGAAAAGGTTGAATATATGCCCACCTTCCCTTAGGGCTGAAGAGATTAAATAATCAAATGGTGATTAGATCCTCTATTTATGCATGTTTCTTATTAATTGAATGTGTGTTTGTGTTCAGTGGTGTGTGTGCCTGCTCAGTCATGTATGACTCTTTGCTACCCTGTGGACTGTAACCCACCCAGGCTCCTTTGTCCATGGAATTTTCCAAGCAAGTGTACTGAGGTGGGTTGCCATTTCTCACTCCAAGGTATCTTCCTGACCCAGTGGTTGAAACTGCATCTCTTGAGTCTCCTGCATTGGCCGATGGATTCTCTATCATGGTGCTACCTGGGAAGTCCGCTTGTTATATGTAGAAAATGCTATATATATAATCTCCCATTTATTTGAGACAACTTTGTGCTTATTAGCTAAACCTGGGAAAGCATGAGCTCCATTTGCCAGCAATGTGTCTTGAAGTACAAAACCAGTCAAAGTATCCCACTGAACATAAGAAATATTTACTTAAGTAAAAAAATGTTAATGTGAAGGTTTTGATTTTTCAATTTATTATCATTTCAAAGAAACAAACGATGCATTCATTCATGACAAAGTAAAAATACAGATTATTAAAATGAAAATGTATATGAAAGATGTTATATTTTCTTTCACATGCTATAGGACAGGAAAATTCCTTATCTTAGAAATAAAGTATGATTATTTTGTTTACTGGCTTTGATATTAGAACATGAAAGTATCCGAGGTTACTATTCAGAATATTTACTAAAGTGTAAAAAGCTATTAGGCTTCCTGATGACTCAGCAGGTAAAGAATATGCCAGCAATGCAGGAGACTTAGGAGACTGGGTTCAATCCCTGGGTTGGGAAGATCCCCTGAAAGAGGGCATGGCAACCCACTCCAGTATTCTTGCCCGGAGAATCCCATGGACAGAGGAGCCTGGCATGCTACAGTCCATAGGGTTGCAAAGAGTTGGACATGACTGAAGCCACTGAGCACAGCACAGCATATATATATATGTGTGTGTGTGTGTGTGTGTTATTTTTCAATAAAATAATTTTGCTATTGTTCGGTCACTAAGTCATGTCCAACTCTGTCACCTCATGAACTGGAGCACTCCAGGACTCTCTGTCCTTCAATCTCCTAGAGATTGCTCAAACTCATGTCCATTGAATTGACAAGTAATTTTAAGAAGTACCTTTCAGCTGAATCTTTGTGGGAGAAATATATTACCAAAGCTTACCTTGCAAGAGACTAGAATTCTCAGATATGCCAATGTTGAAATGGCTTTTTATCAAAAAATATTTATCTAAAAAAAATTCTAAAAAATGGTCAATAGAATAAGTTGGAAAACTTAGAAATCACAAAGTCCTTTCATACTTGCATTAATGACCTACTTATTTAGAAATTTCATGTACTGAGGTTTCAACTCACACTCAGTTCAGTTCAGTTCAGTTGCTCAGTCGTGTCCAACTCTTTGCGACCCCATGAACTGCAGCACGCAGTCTTCCTTGTCCATCACCAACTCCCTGAGTCCACCCAAACCCATGTCCATTGAGTCGATGATGCCATCCAACCATCTCATCCTCTCTCTCTCTCAGTCTTTCCCAGCATCAGGGTCTTTTCCAATGAGCCAGATCTTTGCATCAGGCGGCCAAAGTATTGGAGTTTCAGCTTCAACATCAGTCCTGCCAGTGAACACCCAGGACTGATCTCCTTTAGGATGGACTGGTTGGATCTCCTTGCAGTCCAAGGGACTCTCAAGAGTCTTCTCCAACGCCACAGTTCAAAAGCATCAATTCTTCCGTGCTCAGCTTTCTTTATGGTCCAACTCTCACATCCATATACGGCTACTAGAAAAACCATAGCCTTGACTAAATGGACCTTTGTTGGCAAAGTAATGTCCCTGCTTTTTAAACATAAAACTTCCTAGGCCCACTCTTACATGTCCTGTCCTCTTATTTTCTATTGTCTCATGCCCTCAACATAATTTTTTGTTTAGCTTGATGAGCTAGAAGGGATCTTAATTGAATTAGCGGAGAGAAGCCAAATTTTCGCTTTTACATTCCACTGAGAACACCTGAATAGAAAGATCATGCGATAGCTCTTGAAATGTAGCTTCCTGCAATGAATTCTATACTGATTTCTAGCAAGAAATCATAATTAGTTAGCAAGAAATTTCATAGTTAATGTTCTTATAGACTTACAGAATTTGTGGAAGTGAAAGTAATATTGTCATAATTTTTAAAGCCATCTTTAGTCTCAAGGGCTTCCCTGGTGGCTCAGATGGTAAAGCGTTTGTCGACAATGTGGGAGACCCGGGTTCGATCCCTGGGTTGGGAAGATCCCCTGGAAAAGGAAATGGCAACCCACTCCAGTACTCTTGCCTGGAAAATCCCATGGACAGAGGAGCCTGGTAGGCTACAGTCCATGGGGTCGCAAAGAGTTGGACCTGACTGAGAGATTTCATTTTCTTTCTTTCTTTCTTTCGTCTCAAAGTCAAAGTGTTAGCTTCTCAGTCATGTCTGACTCTGCCACTCCATGGACTGTAGCCCACCAGGTTTCTCTGGCCATGTGATTCCCCAGATAAGAATTCTGGAGTGGGTTGCCATTCTCTTCTCCAGGCGATCTTCCTGACCCAGAGATAGAACCTGGGTCTCCCACATTGCAGGCAGATTCTTTACTTCCTGCCACCAGGGAAACCCATCTTTAGTCTATTGGAACACAATTAAATGGAAGTTAAGATATCTGCTTCTACAAAATCTTTAAAAATTAGAGAGACTATTGGTTTAATTTACCTCCAATACACAGGGAGCTCAGAGGATGTAACTTCTCTTACAAGACAAAGCTGGACTGAAAAATCAAAATCTTTTATTGTACCCATTAGAAAAATGGGGTTGCAGAACAAGCAGCCACCATAAAACCTGAAGACATAGGTTCATGTCAGAGAGAGACACAGTAGAGATCTGCTTAGCTGCAGGAAATGTCATAAAGTGGTGGGATCATTTAATTAATTAAGTGATCACTTTAGTTGAGGCAGTGTACACTAGCTTACCAGACTGTTCTGCAGTCTTGGAAGAGACCCATACTTTCCTAGGCTTCTACTTGAACCCAGACTTCTCTGGGCTTCTACCTGGAACCTCACTATGAGGATCTGAGCCCCATTGAAAGTAAAGGGAAGAGAAGCCGTTGTGAAATGAAGTGTTCTCTATAATCCCATGGACTGGTGGGCTACAGTCCATGAGCCTGGTGGGCTACAGTTCATAGCGTCGCAAAGAGTGGGGAATGATTGAAGCAACTTAGCATGCATGCACACAAAGGTAATGCAATGGAATAAAGATAATCTTTCAACAAATGGTGCTAAGATAAACAAACATCCACATGTACAAGAGAAAAAAAAAATGTTCTGGACTCAGATCTTACACCTTTTATAAAAATTAACTCAAAATGCATCATAGACCTAAATGTAAAACTTAAAACTGTGAAATCTCTAGAAAACAACAGGAGAAAATCTAAATGACCTTGGTATGGGAATGAATTATTATGTAGAAGACCAAAGGCATGATTCATTAAATAATTGCTAAGCTGGACTTCATTAAAACTTTCACTCTGTGAAAGACAATGCCCCAAAAGATGAGAAGACATGTCACAGACTGGGAGAAAATATTTGCAGAAGACACGTCTGATAAAGGACTGTTACCTAAAATATACCAGTGACTCTTAAAGCTCAGTATTAAAGTGAATAACCTGATTAAAAAGTAGGTAAAAATCCTAAACAGATACCTCACAGAGAAAGACATACAGATGACAACTAGACATATATGAAGATGATCAACATTATATGTTATTGTGAAGTTGAAAATTAAAACAATGAGATACCACCGCACATCTATCAGAATGGCTCAAAAGCAAAACACAACACCAAATACTGGCAAAAAAAGGAGGCAGCATGAACTTTCCTTCATTGCTGGTGGAAATACAAAAATGACACAACCACTCTGGAAGATAGTTTGGCAGTTTCTTACAAAAGTAGCATTCTCTTAAAACACGATCCAGCAATTGTGCTCATCCGTATTTTTCCCAAATGGTTGAAAATGTATATGCACACAAAAATCTGCATGGGCATGTTTATAACAGTTTTACATTAGTCTTATTCATAATTGTCAAATACTGAAAACAACCAAGATGTCCTTCAGTAGGTGAACTGATAAACAGTGGTCTATTCAGGCAATGGAATATTATTAAATGCTAAAGAGAAATGAGCTATGGAGGAATTTTAAATGTATATACCAAGTGAAATTAGCCAACCTAAAAGGTGACATAATGTATGATTTCGACTATATAACATTCTGGCAAATGCAAAATTGTGAAAATATGATGAGAATCAGTGGTGACCAGGATTTTTGAGGAGGGAGGGTAGAAGAGGCAAAGCACAGGAGATTTTTAGAGAAACGAGAGTATTCTGTATGGTATTATAATGGTGGATACTTATCATTATATATTTGCTCCAACTCATAGAATGTACACCACCGAAAGTGGACTTCAATATAAACTATGGGCTTGAGTGGTAATTTTCCAAGTTAAGTTCACCATGGCACGTATGTATTACTCTGGTTGATAATGAGAGAGACTGTGCATATATAGGAATAGGTAGAAAACTTCTATACTTTCTGCTCAGTTTTGCCCTATACCTGAAACCACTCTAAAAAATAGTCTTAAAAAAAAAAATCAAAAAACCAGTAGAACAAGAATGAACAATACCTTTTATGGGTTCATCGGTATACTCACCAATAGCCCACAGCCAGGGAAAGAAGCAGTGAACTAGAAGATGTCAAAAGAATCTTCTCAAACTAAAATTCAAGGAGGAAACAAATGAAAAAAAAAAAAATCCAAAAAACAGATCATCCAAGAAATGTGAAATAATGTCAGAACATGTAACATTTATAATTAGAATACCGGAAAAGAGAACCGAATGAAAAAAAAAATATTTAAAGCAATAATGGCTGAGAACTTTCTCAAATCAATGGAACAAAGAATGGCAGATCTCAGAATCTGACAGAACAAGAAGCAGGATAAATGACAAAGACCAAACACACACATCATCACCACCACCCCTTAAGAATCTCATATCTAAATTGTAGGAAAACAAAGACAAAGAGGAAATCTTGACAGACCCTGAGGGGGCAGGGAACATGGAGAGAATCTTCTTTCCTATAGAGAAACAGGAATAACAATTGTAATACACCTTTCAGAAATCATTCAGGCAAGAAGTAGAGTGAAATACTGAAAGTGTTGGCAAAAACTTCAAACTTAGAATTCTACATCTAGTATCCTTCAAAGTGAAAGAAAAAGGCTTTTCTCAGACATAACCAGACATATAAAAACTAAAGGAATTCATTGCCATCAGACCTGCCTGCAAGAAATGTTAACAGAAATTCTTAACATAGAAGAAGGGGCTTCCCTCATAGCTCAGTTGGTAAAGAATCTGCCTGCAATGCAGGAGACCCTGGTTTGTTTCCTGAATCAGGGAGATCCGCTGGAGAAGGGATAGGCTACCCACTCCAGTATTCTGGCCTGGTGAATTCCACGGACTACAGCGCATGGGGTTGCAAAGAGTTGGACATGACTGAGTGACCTTAACTTTCACCTTCAACATAGAGAAAAAATAATATAGGTAAGATGCTTAAATAAAAATATTTTTTCTACATGAAGAAAAAAGGAGGATTGGGGAAAGAATAAATAAAGGTGAAGTAAAATATTTTTCTTACTCTTAATTGGTCTCAGTTCAGTGCAGTTCAGTTCAGTCACTCAGTCGTGTCCGACTCTTTGTGACCCCATGAATCGCAGCACGCCAGGCCTCCCTGACCATCACCAACTCCCAGAATTCACTCAGACTGATGTCCATCGAGTCAGTAATGCCATCCAGCCATCTCATCCTCTGTTGTCGCCTTCTCCTCCTGCCCCCAATCCCTCCCAGCATCAGAGTCCTTTACAGTGAATCAACTCTTCACATGAGGTGGCCAAAGTTTCAGCTTTAGCATCATTCCTTCCAAAGAAATCCCAGGGCTGATCTCCTTCAGGATGAACTGGTTGGATCTCCTTGCAGTCCAAGGGACTCTCAAGAGTCTTCTCCAACACCACAGTTCAAAAGCATCAATTCTTCAGCGCTCAGCTTTCTTCACAGTCCAACTTTCACATCCATACATGACCACTGGAAAAACCATGACCTTGAGTAGGTAAAGTTGGAATCTAAATTTGACTACCAAGAGATTTCTGGAATTTATTTTTTTCCTGTGTAAAATGAGCATATCTGAGCACATTGAATGATTTTAACCTAATCTGTGGTTTTTGTAAGGCCTCTGAAATTGCAGATTGAGCTATTGTAAAATGGACATTTTTCTGGGATGTCAGTTTATAGTTTTGACCACATTGTTAGATGTCTATTACATGTAAAATGATTAAAACTCTCTGACCCCACTGATTTCTATAGATTGAACATTCATTCTGTGGAAACCTGGAAGATGGTACTCTTTTTTTTCAAAATTTTTATTTTTATTTTGTTTTAATTTTTGTTGGAGTATAGTTGATATATATTCTGCTATACAGCAAAGTGAATCAGTTATATATGTACATACATTCACTTTTTTTCTGATTCTTTCCCATATAGGTGATTATAGAGTACTGAGTAGAGTTCCCTGTGCTATATACTAGGTCCTTATTAGTTATCTATTTTATATATAGTAGTGTATATATGTCAATCCTAGTCTCCCAATTTATCCTTCCCTCCTTTCCCTCTGGTAACCGTAAGTTTATTTATTACATTTGTGACTCTATTTCTATTTTGTAAATAAGTTCATTTATACCCTTTTTTAAGATACCACATATAAGTGATATCTTACGACATTGTCTTTTTCCATCCGACTTATTTCACTCAATATGACTGTGTCTACCTCCATCCATATTGCTGCAAATAACATTATTTTGTTCTTCTTTTATGACTGAGCAATATTCAGTCATATATATATATATACATATATATATACATACCATGTCTTTATTCATTCCTCTGTCGATGGACATTTAGGTTCTTGACTAATGTTTATAAATATCAGTAGGTACCAAAATGAATTTTAAAGTGCTATTTTAGTTCTTTGCAGTAGTGATTATGATTAATTAATTAATTAATTAATTAATCTGGAAGGGCTTCAGAATTTGAAAGCACCCTAGATTTCAGGTCTTTTAAGTTTGGTTTTGGGGCTTCCCTGGTGGCTCAGAGGTTAAAGCGTCTGCCTCCAGTGCGGGAAACCCGGGTTCGATCCCTGGGTCGGGAAGATCCCCTGGAGAAGGAAATGGCAATCCACTCCAGTATTCTTGCCTGGAGAATCCCACGGACGGAGAATCCTAGTAGGTTACAGTCCACGGGATCGCAAAGAGTCGGACACGACTGAGCGACTTCACCTTCACCTAAGTTTGGTTTTATCAATGGAGAAAATTAAAATTCAGAAAATGGATTTACAGAAATATCAAAGGATCTCAAAACTTCTACCCTGTTCTTCACAGTTCACAAAGATGAGTAACTGTAGATCTAAAAGGATGTCTGGACCAGTTCTAGGCAAGATGAACTAATTATCTAATTCATAGTTTGAATGTTTCATTTTATTAATTCTTTCATTCATGTATATATTCAGCAAACAGTAAGTTTTTAATATGGGCCAAGCATAGTGTTAGGTGCTTTGGATACAGAAAAAGTACATAGATTTTAGCTACCATTTCTTGAAAGCCTATTAAGTGATTTAGTTCACTTAATTCTCAAAACATTCTAAAGACCTGACAATATGGAGACTCAGAGACATTACTTGGATATTCTTGTTCAAGGCTATACAAATAGTAATATTCACCTTACTTTAAACTCAGATATGATGCCCCTCTAAGACTGTAGACCTTCATGTTCCCTGCCTCTCTCTGTCTTAAAATCTGCCTTTCACAAACCTAAAAGTTTTGGGAGGAAAAATAAACACATAAGACAATAATATACATGTCAGCAACAATAAGAGTAATATAATAAATACCTAGTGAAAGTACTTAACATAAATTAAACAAATGGTGTTTTTTTTCAATATTTATTTGCTTATTTGGCTTATTTACTTATTTGTGCCAGGTCTTAGTTGCGGCACACAGGATCTTCATTGTGGCCATGGAATCTTTTAGTTGAGGCCTGGGGCATGCAAGCTCTTAGTTGAAGTCTGTGGGATTTAGTTCTCTGACCAGGGATCAAACCTGGGCCCCTTGCTTTGGGAGCTCAGAGTCTCAGCCACTGAACCATCAAGTAAGTCCCCACCAAATCACATATTGAGAGCCTATTTCATTACTCACATCGTTTTTGTAAGCTGAAAATAGGAAGTTCAGAAAAGCTATATTCAAAGACATGCAGAAAGTTTTTTTTTTTTTTAATCACAATGGAAAACTTTAAAACTAGATGAGACCTTCCAGTTTACCTATTACCACTTCCTTATTTTCTGAGAAAAACCTACACCTCAGTGCAGTAGGTCTTGACCAGACACACAGGAAACAGCTAGCTTGAGGAACATTGACTCACAATTTAAGATTTGAGTCTAAAGTTTATTCAAGATGTCAGTTTCTTTTTCTTTTGATCTAATATCTGTTAAAAAACACAACAGGACTTTGCTTTTGTGCTTTTTCATTCTGTTTTAGTTTATGAAATATTTTAGTGTTCTTAGGTTATTGCTCAATTTTCTGCCTTGAATAATAAATATAATAAAATTTAATCTACTTTCAAGGGCTTCCCTGGTGGCTCAGAGGTTAAAGCATCTGCCTCCAATGTGGGAGACCCGGGTTCGATCCCTGGGTCAGGAAGATCCCCTGGAGAAGGAAATGGCAACCCACTCCAGTATTCTTGCCTGGAGAATCCCATGGACAGAGAAGCCTAGTAGGTTACAGTCCATGGGGTCGCAAAGAGTCGGACACGACTGAGTGACTTCACCTCACCTCAATTTACTTTCATAATGAATGCAATATTTCTTTTTGTATAATGTTTAATAACATCTTTACCCTTTTATATATGTATGTGGTATAGATCTATAATTTTAATAAAGGCAGAAATGAGTTGACTGATGGGGAGACAGTGGTGTGCTGGAGCTGGCTAATATTTGTTCAGAAGAGCTGAGTATTAAATTTTAGAAATTTTGTAAATCGCTTATCAAATACAGCCATTGTTTAGAAATAAAGCCAATTAACTGAAGGCAATTAATAATCAAAACTCATTGCTTTTTAATTATTTTACTATTAACTATAATCCATGTTCTTTAGTTTTATATTAATTGCATCTGTGTAGTAAAGCTACTCTTTTTTAAGAATGTGCTACCACCCATCTCTTCTTAGTTCTTCATTAAATGGCATCATTTTTATAGCTTAAAACTGGCCACAATGGGAATATTTACACTACGGAAATTGACATATGCTACAAATCAGGGCACCACCCTTATGGCAGAAAGTGAAGAGGAACTAAAAAGCCTCTTGATGAAAGTGAAAGAGGAGAGTGAAAAAGTTGGCTTAAAGCTCAACATTCAGAAAACAAAGATCATGGCATCCAGTCCCATCACTTCATGGGAAATAGATGGGGAAACAGTGGAAACAGGGTCAGACTTTATGTTTTGGGCTCCAAAATCACTGCAGATGGTGACTGCAGCCATGAAATTAACAGACGCTTATTCCTTGGAAGGAAAGTTATGACCAACCTAGATAGCATATTCAAAAGCAGGAACATTACTTTGCCAAATGTCCATCTAGTCAAGGCTATGGTTTTTCCAGTGGTCATGTATGGATATGAGAGTTGGACTGTGAAGAAAGCTGAGCGCTGAAGAATTAATGCTTTTGAACTGTGGTGTTGGAGAAGACTCTTGAGAGTCCCTTGGACTGCAAGGAGATCCAAGCAGTCCATTCTGAAGGAGATCAGCCCTGGGATTTCTTTGGAAGGAATGATGCTAAAGTTGAAACTCCAATACTTTGGCCACCTCATGCAAAGAGTTGACTCATTGAAAAAGACTCTGATGCTGGGAGGGATTGGGGGCAGGAGGAGAAGGGGATGCCAGAGGATGAGATGGCTGGATGGCATCACCGACTCAATGGACGTGAGTCTGAGTGAACTCCGGGAGTTGGTGATGGACAGGGAGGCCTGGCGTGCTGCGATTCATGGGGTCGCAAAGAGTTGAACATGACGGAGTGACTGAACTAACTGACTGACAAATCAGGGATATATTTTCCCCAGAGATTTAGTTGATAAACATATACCAGTATGCATTAAGAATAGAGGAATATCACAAATATTGATCAACTACTGCTAACCACAGAATCAAGCCTACTTTGATATTATAATCTTATGTTTACACCTTTTCAACTGGTTCTAGATCAAGTTCTAGCTTCCCTGGTGGCTCAGTAGTAAAGAATCCCTCTTCAGTGCAGGAGATGAGGGTTCAGTCCCTGGGTCAGGAAGATCTCCTGGAAAAGGAAATGACAACCCACTCCAGTGTTCCTGCCTGGGAAATCCCATGGACAGAGGACCTAGAGTCCTTGCGGTTGCAAGAGTCAAACATGACTTAGTGACTAAACCACCATCACCACCAGATCAGGTTCCAGTTCTGTATGTTCTTTGAAAACATTCCAAACAGATTGGAGTTGAAGCAACATGAGAATGAAGTAAATGTGATACCTACTGTCTGTATATCTTACTTCAAACTATGAGGGAGCATATTTAAGGGCATAAACCAATGTATTGAGAGCAGCAGAGCAGGAAGAAGGGAAAAACTTGATGATGTTATTGACCCACTGAATTAATTGATCCTAGAATCACACTTCAGCATCTTGCTATATAAAAAATATATTACTTTAAAGCCACTGTTAATTGGGTGTCTATTACTTGCAGCAGAGTGTAACTTAACTAATATACCAGTTATCTACCCTTTTTATAGATAAAAGTCAGCTAATTCCTAAGCTAAGACAGTTAGGAAAGTTCACTTAAGGTCTTATTAGTACTTCTATTTTAAAGGCTTCTCTTTTTTATTTTTAATTTTGTGTACAACTTTGACTTAATTATAGCCTCCAGTATATGAAAGGGTTATTTGAATGTAGGTCTTTTATGTGAAAAGTAACCATAAAGAAACATTTGAAAGTATGAACACTCTAAGTATATGTTCATATAATTATGACTACTAATAACTATGGTGAATATCTGAAATACAACTTAATATAAATATAATTTTCCTTAGCAAAGAAAGTGACAGCAGAAACCAGTTATTCCAAGATTTATTAAGCCTTTCTCATCTTTGGAAATTATTTATAGCTTTAACATATTTATTGAATATATTCTCAGAAGCATGCATCCAATTATAAACTGATGAGTATCATTTCATTAAATACAATTCTTTTAATTTCTTGGATATTCTAATAATTATAGATACAACCCCTAATGATCTGATTTTTTACTATCAAAAATGTGACCCTTTAATGGAGAAAGTTCAGTTTGGTTGAATGAAGAAGTAAACACTTTCTTATAACTCCAAACTCCCTGAGAGTATTACACAAAAATAAGACTAACTAGTGTAAAAAGATAGATTACAAGAGGTCATTCTTTGTATGCAGTGGAGAGACAGAGTAGAGTGAAATAAATTTCTCTGATAAATACGATGCTTCACATTCTACCAAAAACAATACAATTGGAAGTGTTCTAAGTCAACCTATGAATATTGTAGTGAAGGAAGAAAAGGAGGAAACTAGAGAAAGAGAGAGAGATGACTATTAAAAAATGATTTGGAATATGTAAACAGAGTAAAATAATAATAGATAATGCAGTATTGGTTAATCTACTATTTGATTTACCCTGTAGGATGTCAAGGATATGGAGGACAGCTGAAGAAATTCTTTGCAGCTTCTAAGAAGAAGAATAGAGTGATGCATTATCCTAAAATCAAGCTTATTCTACACAGGCAGTTCTCTATTAACCTAATTTGAGTATAATCTTCTAACTAGCTCCCAGTTCTCCCACATTGCAGGCAGATTCTTTACTGTCTGAGCCACCAGGGAAGCCCAAGAATACTGGAGTGGGTAGCCTATCCTTTTTCCAGGGGATCTTCTGACCCAGAAATTGAACCAGGGTCTCCTGCATTGCAGGCAGATTCTTTAACAGCTGAGCTACCAGGGAAGCCCCTAACTGGCTCAACATCTATCAAAAGGCAAAAATGTTTCATGTTTTCTCAGTCATATGCATTTGCAAATATCTATGTATGGTAAAGTGACAGCAGTAGAGGAACTTATGTTTGTGACAATATATAACACTTTGACATTGGACAGAACACATGAGAAAACTGTTTCAGATATTGGACAACAAATACTGCAGCCTGGAATCTTAAAAGAAGGAAAACTTATGAAGTTTGTTCCATGACTATCCTGGCTCTCTGCCTGGCAACAATTTCCTCAAGTGTAACAGAAGGAGCTGAAGCATCAGCAGATCACAGAGTTCCCACTGAAATTAGAGCAGAAATCAGAATAAAGTTGCTGCATCCACTGGAATATGTAGGAAAAGGCACCAGGGAAGAGGGAATTGAGCTGAGTGGGGATCCCAGAAATTTAATGGATGCTTCTGTCAAGTCTCTGGCCAAGAGTTGAGCTTACCAAGCTCAAGAAGAGACAGTGGTTAGCTTACAAGGAAGCAAGCACCAAAGAGATGAGGACAAAACAGAGAGACTGAAGCTTGCACACTTTTGGAAGACATTGATGCTCCAAATCCAGCCAGAGTAGGAAAGCCTTATTCATATCCTGAGCATTCAGCTGAGACATCAGAAAGACCATGCTATAACAGTATGGATCTTGTCCAAGAGCAGACATCAATAACGTTTTTCTGTAAAGAGCAGGAGAGCAAATATTTTAGTGTCTCTGCTCAATATGGTCTCTATTGCAACTACTTAATGCTGCTTTTGTGGTATAAAAGCTTCTATTGATAATATATAAATGAATAGGTGTGACTGTGTTTAAATATACCTTTATTTACAAAATAGCTAGGTTTTGAGCCAGGTTTGACCCACAGGCCATAGTTTGCTGATTCCTGTCTAAGTAAGTCTACTCTAGACTGACATTTCTGAAACTGAGCTTTGATTATCCCAAAGAAAGGCAATGCCAAAGAATGCACAAACTACTGCACAATTGCACTCATTCCACATGCTGGTAAAGTAATGCTCAAAATTCTCCAAGCCAGGCTTCAGCAATACATGAGCCATTAACTTCCAGATATTCAAGCTGGATTTAGAAAAGGCAGAGGAACCAGAGATCAAATTGCCAACATCCGCTGAATCATTGAAAAAGCAAGAGAGTTCCAGAAAAACATCTATTTCTGCTTTATTGACTTTGCCAAAGCCTTTGGCTGTGTGGATCACAATAAACTGTGGAAAATTCTTCAAGATATGGGAATATCAGACCACCTGACCTACCTCTTGAGAAATCTGTATGCAGGTCAGAAGCAACAGTTAGAACTGGACATGGAACAACAAACTGGTTCCAAATAGGATAAAGAGTACGTCAAGGCTGTATATTGTCACCCTGCTTATTTAATTTATATGCAGAGTACATCATGAGAAATGCTGGGCTGAAGGAAGCACAAGCTGGAATCAAGACTTCTGGGAGAAATATCAATAAGCTCAGATATGCAGATGACACTACCCTTATGGCAGAAAACGAAGAACTAAAGATTCTCTTGATGAAAGTAAAAGAGAAGAGTGAAAAAGCTGGCTTAAAACTCAACATTCAGAAAACTAAGATCATAGCATCCAGCCCCATCACTTCATGGGAAATAGATGGGGCAACAATGGAAACAATGAGAGACTATTTTTTTGGGCTCCATAATCACTGTAGATGATGACTGCAGCCATGAAAATAAAAGACACTTGCTCTTTGGAAAAAAACCTATGACCAATCTAGACAGCATATTAAAAAGCAGAGACATTACTTTTTCAACAAAGGTCTGTCTAGTCAAACCTATGGTTTTTCCAGTAGTCATCTATGGATGTGAGAGCTGGACTGGAAAGAAAGCTGAGCACCAAAGAACTGATGCTTTTGAACTGTGGTATTGGAGAACAATCTTGAGAGTCCCTTGGACTGCAAGGAGATCCAACCAGTCAATTGTAAAGGAAATTAGTCCTGAATATCCATTGGAAAGACTGATGCTGAAGCTGAAACTCCAATACTTTGGCCACCTGTTGAGAAGAACTAACTCATTGGAAAAGCCCCTGATGCTGGGAAAGATTGAAGGCAGGAGGAGAAGGGGACGACAGAGGATGAGATGGTTGGATGGCATCACCAACTCAATGGATATGAGTTTGAGTAAACTCTGGGAGTTGGTGATGGACTGGGAGGCCTGGCATGCTGCGGTCTGTGGGGGTCACAGAGTCAGACATACTGAGTGACTGAACTGAAGCTTTGATAATATCCACAGAAGATAAAGAACTTAGATGTAAAATTTAACCAAGTTAGAGAAGCTTGAGAAACACTTTTAGGCCTTATACAGGTATGTCCTAACAAAGCATAAAATAAATAAAAGCATAAACTTAATACAAGTTTAAGATCAGTAGTCAGTAATTAAGCTGCTTGTTTGAACAAAAATCCATAATCTTAAGAGAAAAATAACAAAATCCAGTATATTTAAATCTTATCACCCAGATTTTTTAGTGTAAAATAACACAATTATAAAACAAGAAGAATGAAGTCAATATAAACAGACTTTGAGATAGCTTTGAGTTTTTATTTAGCAAATAGAAACCTTAAGAGAGATGCTGAATAATCTCAAGAGCTAAAAGCAAAATATAGTCTTATTAATAGACAGATGAAGAATCTAATCAGAGAAGTAGAAAATAGAAAAGAAAATAGAA
>SJYT01017459.1:37373-87253 GCA_006410635.1 Cephalophus harveyi
ACAGCTCTTTCATTCTTGCAATTAACTTAGTTTAAATTAAGTTTTATTACTAAAATTCATTTTTCATGATAGAAATATAATGCATAAAGCAGTTAACATAGATCCTGTATAAGAGAGAAACTGAACAAATGGAAATGATTTTATTGTTATTGTTATGAGTAATAAGATGCACACTGAGGTGCTTATGTTTGTTACTTTAGTGATAAATTATAGGCAAAACTTTGAATAAAGCCAATGATACATAATTTATTTTATGAGTGAGAATTTATTTTCATAATGGTGAGAAAACCAGTCTTCTTTAGCTCTGTATTTGCTGATAAATTCTGAAGACAAGGAAGACGCCATAAAAGAATGAGAGATTCTGTTCCTAAGAAAATGAGAAAGCATGTTCCATGACTTCACATTGGGACAAAAGAGAAAGATAAATATCGTATACTAACACATATATATGGAATCTAGAAAAATGGTACTAAAGAATATATTTTCAGGGCAATGGAGAAACAGACATAGAGAATAGACTTATGGACATGGGGAGAGGGGAGGAGAGGGTGAGATGTATGAGGAGAGTAACATGGAAACTTACATTACCATATGTAAAATAGATAGCCAACAGGAATTCTCTGTATGTCTCAGGAAACTCAAACAGGGACTTTGTATCAACCGAGAGGGGTGGGATGGGGAGGGAGATGAGAGGGAGGTTCAAAACAGAGCGGGTATATGTATACTGCAATCAACATGGTTGATTCATGTTGAGGTTTGATAGAAAACAACAAAATTCTGTAAAGTAATTATCCTTTAATTAAAAAGTTAATTAAAAATAATTAGGACCCATTGGATCCTAGATCGCACCAGCTAAATCTGCAAGTCTCCAAAATTGCAGCTGCCATTGTTGTTTGGAATGATGATCTCAAGTACTTTCATTCAAATCCTGTCAAAAGAGGAGACTGAGATAAGATTTGAGGACTGGTAATTTATTTGGATAATGATCCCAGAAAGCAAGAAGGAAGAAGCAGAGCACAGAAGCATCAATAGAAAGTGACTTAGTGAAGTTACCCTGTGGGCACTGGGGGATTGTTACCCCCATGATCTCCAGAGAAACATACAGAATACCTCTAAGAATTTTCTATTAACAGAACAGAAATCTAGAGTGTTTATTTATTCACAGTCTCCCTTAATTGAAGATTATTTAGCAGGCATCAACACTTCTCTGGTGGCTCAGTGATAAAGAATCTGCCTGCAATGCGGGAGAGGTGGGAGACAAGGGGTTGATCTCTGTCAAGGAAGATCCTCTGGGGAAAGAAGTGGCAACCACTCCAGTATTCTTCCCTGGGAAATTCCATAGACAGAAGATCCTGGCGGGCCACAGTCCATGGGGTCACAAAACAGTGTGACATGGCTTAGCAACTAAAACAAGGAAACCACCTTAATACTCTGCTTAGCCAGCCTGTGCTTACACTAGACTGAGCAGAGTCTTGCAGCATCAGACAAGGACTTGACGGAGAATGCAAACAGTGACATAAAATGAGTCTAAAATGAGACTCCATTAATGTGTGGGTAAATCTGAACCAGCATGGAACTTCCCTCTGTAGCTGGGATTGAAATCAGAAACGATTGGTAATAATGATGTCAGGTTGAAAAACCCATCTATGATAACAGCTTCAAACACTGGTTAGGTTTTGTTTACTCTACTAATGCTGGGAAGTAGAATTAGTAGATTTTCATCTGGAAAGATTTTCATCAGGGGACAATTATCAAATTAGAATATTTGATTGTTATGCTGTACAGAAAAATTACTATGCTCAGAGTTCATTATTCAAAATTATATAAAAACATAAGGAGCTCAAGAATGTATCAATCAGAGATATTACCTAATTTATATTCTACTGAAGTCCAGATGGCCAGTGCTATTTGACCCAGGTTACAATAACTTAGATATCAGAAACATTCCCCATAGTATCAATGTATAAATCTTTCCACTATGCTGCACAGCCTGTATCCATATCACCTTCTGTTTGCCTGAATTGATCTTGACCTGCAAAAAGGTTTAAATGGAAGGATTCCATGTACAGCTGTGTCCTTCTTCTCCCTCTCTCCCACCACTGATTTGGATGGGCCACATCAGAGGAAATGAAACCAATTATATCCTGCACCAAAACCATCTTCTCATTTCCCATCCTAGACTGAGATTCTTTGAGATGATGAATTTTTTTATCCGTGAAGTCTCAGTTACTGAATGATACATAAAGCATATTATAAATGTTATTAATGAGCACTCAGATATACTAGGAATCATGCCATACAATTCCATATGCTGTTTTATTTAAGTTTCACAGAAATCTTGTCCTTTAGATGCTTTTATCATTTCCATTGTACAGATGAAAAAATTCAGACAGTTAATTAATTTGCCAAGTCCATGTAGCTATTAAGTGGTTATGATGCAAGCCTACATTGATCATAATCTACAAATCTAACTCTTAATGATTATAAATACATTATCTAAAAGAATATTGTAGTGAAAGTTGCTCAGTCATATCTGACTCTTTGTGACCCCATGGACTACACAGTCCATGGAACTCTCCAGGCCAGAATACTGGACTGGGTAGCCTTTCCCTTCTCCATGTGATCTTCCCAATGCAAGGATAGAACCCAGGTCTCCCACATTGCAGGTGGATTCTTTAACAGCTGAGCCACAAGGGAAGGCCAAGAATGCTGGAGTGAGTAGCCTATTCCTTCTCCAGCAGATCTTCCCAACCCAGGAATTGAGCCAGGGTCTCCTGCATTGTGGCAGATTCTTTACCAACAGAGCTATGAGGGAAGCTCAATAATAAAAGAGTAATGTAAGTATCTAGCTTATAATAGATAACGATGTGCCATGTATTTAAGTGCTTTATATGTATCTATTTAAGCTTCCCTGGTGGCTCAGTGGTAAAAAAAAAAAAAATCTGCCTGCAATGCAGGCGACATAAGAGACACAAGTCGATGCCTTGGTTGAGAAGATCCCCTGGAGGAGGGCATGGCAAACCACTCCAGTATTCTTACCTGGAGAATCCCTTGGACAGAGGAACCTGGCAAGCTATAGTCCATTGTGTCACAAAGAGTTGGATGCAACTGAAGTGCACACACACTTAACATGCACACACACAGATGCATGTTAAATCTATTCATTTAAACTTAATGACTTCATTAGGTATATATTACTATTATTCCCATTTCACCGATGAGAAAATGGCCACAGAACAATTATGTAAGTTGCCCAAGGTCTGATGACTGCTGAGTAACAGAACTAGAATGAAGCTACATGCATTACCCTTTGCTCTCTTGTAAAGTTTTTCCCTTTTGTATGTTAATAACAGTTTTTACCACATGGCTTCCTTTAAAGACACATCTTTCTTTGAAAACTCAGTCACTGAAATATAAGATGCCAGGACAGCAGGCACAGTAGGAAGCATGAGAAATGCCACTTCTGAAACATGAGGGGCTACATTTCTTCCTTAGCATCTGATGAATCAGTTTCATTCCCTATCGTATTTAGGATATTGAATATCCCACTATATAATCGGACAACTTCAGTTCCCAAACACAGCCAAAAATGATGACTTCATCTTCTGTTCTTTCATTGGAACACGGTCTCCTCTTTATACTTGAACATGAAGTCATCACAGTAGCCCGCCAGTCATACCCCCATCTCACTACTTCTGAATTTGTAGAATCTCTGTTTTGCATGACCTGGAATAACAACAGCTCAGCACCTGCTCTCAAAGTGTTAAAGCACTCAATGTTCTCACCAGAAGGAAATCTGCAGAGTTCAGACATGTCACCTAGAATGAAAAATAGGTTCAAAGTTTTAGGGACTAACAAGATGTGATTATATCCTAGACATGTGCAATTTCAACAACTGCAAGACAGCAGTTGGTGAAATATCATTCTGACCGCCACATGGGATGTGAGTGGGTGAGAGAGAGCCCACAGCACAATGTGGTCTTCCTCTAGAACTGTGACAATGTCTCTAGACTATATGGCCATATTGCCCAAAAGAAATTCGTTCATTCTCTATCTCCCATTTAGGAATTCAACATTTATTTGGTACCTTAGATTTGCCAGGTACTTTCCTGGGTGCCAGGAATACAAAGCTGAGAAAGATATATTCTGTCTTCAAAAACCTAACATCCTGTAGAGAAGAGAGAGTTCATCAAACAATCATCTTACACATTATAAGTGTGGTGGTGAATGGCTAGACAGGGAGCTTTGAAGGTATTAATATGAACAGAGTGACCAGCTCCATTTTAGGAAGTCAAAATTATGGAAAAAGGGTATTTAATAATGCAGGGACTGCATGTAAGTAAGCATAAAAGTGAGAATAAGGCCATATTTTGAATATTGTGGGGGTGTTTAGTGTGTCCAAGGCTGATGGCAAAAAATGGAATAGATTAGGATGAGAGGGAAATATGCCATCTTGTGGGTAAGGCTAAGAAGTTTAGACTTAATCTGGGCATCCGTGAAAGTGAAAGTCACTCAGTCATGTCCGACTTTTTGCGACTGTACAGTCCGTGGAATTCTCCAGGCCAGAATACTGGAGTGGGTACCCGTTCCCTTCTCCAGGGGATCTACCCAACCCAGGGATTGAACCCAGGTCTCCCAGATTGCAGGCAGATTATTTACCATCTGAGCTACTAGGGAGCCTGTGCATCCTTAGGGCATTTACTCTCAGGAAAGGGAAATATAAAGAAACGCAGAGTAGAAGTAAAAATCAAAAAGTGTTGGTCAATAATGCTGACTGTGAGGAGATGAATGGTAGTATGGGTTAATGCAAGGCTCTCATATCTTCCCTAATAGCTCAGTTGGTAAAGAGTCCACCTGCAATGCAGGAGACCCTGGTTCAATTCCTGGGTTGGGAAGATCTCCTGGAGAAGAGATAGGTTACCCACTCCAGTATTCTCTGGCTTTCCTTGTGGCTCAGGTGGTCAAGAATCCACCTGCAATGTGGGAGACCTGGGTTTGATCCCTGGGTTGGGAAGATCCCCTGGAGAAGGGAAGGGCTACCCACTCCAGTATTCTGACCTGGAGAATTCCATGTACTGTATAGTTCATGGGGTCGCAAAGAGTTGGATATGACTGAGCAACTTTCACTTTCTCTCATGTCTTACTCTATCATCTTCTGTATCATTTTAACTTTTATGGTGAGAGTTTACTAATGCATAATGTACATAATGAAGACAATCCAATAAATAAATACAGAGAAAAAAGGAAGCGAATAAAGAGCATCATTAAGTATAACGGGTCCTAGGAAAACTAGATATGAGGAGAGCTGAACAGATTGTGGAGAAAATAAGACTTTCCTAAAAATCTATAAGATTATTTTCAGTATAGCCAAAGATAGGAACCAGTGAATAGGTTGTCATACCCCAGAAGAGACCTCAGAAAGGTCAGGAGATTGCTGGTGGGGTGCGGGGGAAGTCAAGGAGGAAAGGGAGCGAAAAGGATGTTTAGGGACTTGGATGGATTCATTCGTAAAAACCAAGCACCAAATGGACTACAGATGTCTTTTTTTTTTTTGTCTTTTCTTCCATGTTCTTCCCTCTTTTGTCCCTGCATGTGTTTCTTTCTCTGGATCACTTTTTTTTTTTTTTTTCCCACTACACTTTGTAGCATGTGGGATCTTAGTTTCTTGACCAGGAGTTGAACCAGTGGCCCATACAGTGGAAGCACAGAATCTTAACCCTAGGCCACCAGGGAAGTCCCATGGATCATTTTATTTTGAATAATTTCAGCAGTTTCTTTGTCTTTGTGCTCTTCTCTTTTCACTTCTCCTGCCTCTGTTCTTCATACCCTCCTCTTCTATACTCCAAGGCCCAATCAAAATGAAGCTTTACATAGCCCAGTTCTTTTAGGTCTTTTCCTCTGAGTAACTACTGCACCTTTTTTTGAACTTCTCTTGTTGTGCATGGTTTCCTATTTACTCCATAACAGCATGAAATTGTTATATCATAACCAACATGAGGCTTATTTCTAGCACTGGTTCATAGTTCATCTTCAGGAAGCTTTTGTTCAGTGGGAGAATAGGACAGAGTAAAGAAGTTGAGAAAGCTCTTGCTCTCTCAACTGGTGTTTCTATGGAATTAGAATTGTTATAGTAATGTCTATCTAAGGCAGTTGGCTCTTCCCAGTGGTCTTATGTTTACAGAGTTGAAGGATGAATGAGAGGTCATATATTTCTTCTTCAAAAAACAACCACCTCAAGAAAATGTGAACTGAAAAAAAAAAAAAAACTAGATAAAAATCAAATGAAGAGGGAGAAGCAGAAAAACTCCATGAGAGGAATCCTGCTTTGGGATTTGGAAAATCCCTATTCTAGCCTTAGCCTTGTAGCAGTAGTGCTGCAGCCTAGTATGTTGCACTCCACCTTTCTGAGTCACAGTTTTTTCCCTGTAAAATGAGTTTGACTCTGAAGTCTCTGAATTGTTCGATTTTGTGATTAGAAGGACAGGGCGAGAGGGTGCAAGCTATGACTAGGCCTTCCAGGAGAGGAAATTAAGTCAGGTGAGATTAGGTACTTGAAGGTTCAGGTCCAGATCCATCCCAGGTGATGATTTCTAAGTTTGCTCCTTCAATCTATTTCCTTTATGAAACACATAATGTTTTGAAGCTAGTATTTGCAGCTTCTCCCAACACAGGCAAGGAATGGAAAAAAATGATCTAAGCAAGAGTGTCTGGGAAGGGAACTCTCTCAGAGGCAAGGTGGTAATGCCAAGCAAAGAAACTGAGATGAGGTATAGCAGAATGTCTTCAATTATTTGGGACCATAGATATTCACATGCTGGCTTTCAAAGAGTGATTAACATGGGGCATTGATTGTGGCTCCTTCAGAAACAGATTCACAGACTTCTAGACCTAAATAGGATTTTAGAATCCACCTTATTAAAAACAAATAAATAACACTCAAGAATTAAAAAACATTACAAAATTCACTAACTTTGCAGGTAAGGGAGCAAATCACTACTGAAAATTTCACTAACATTATTAAAGATTCAAGAAATCAAGGAATGGCATTGAAACATGTATATTATCATGTAAGAACGTAGCACCAGCCTATGTTCGATACAGGATACAGGATGCTTGAGGCTGGTGCACAGAGATGATCCAGAGAGAGGATATGGGGTGGGATGTGGGAGGGGGATTCAGGATTGGCAGCTCGTATACACCCGTGATGGATTCATGTCAATGTATTGCAAAACCAATACGGTATTGTAAAGTAAAATAAAGTAAAAAAAAAAAAAAATTAAATTAAAAAAAAAGAAATCAAGGAATTCAAGATTTTTAAGTAATAGAGAAATTTCCTAGTGATTGGGCTACTGAAAGAGTGGAAATTTACCTTCTGGGAAAGGGAGAAGTAGTATATAGGTCTGTACACAGTTGGTCAAAGTAAGTCTCATTGTTTACTGGTCAGAAAGAGTCTTCTGTAAGATTTAATAGAGTTTGGAGAAGCAGGATCACTCAAAGTCTGTGATCCCTTACTGGCTCATTGGGTTAGAATACGTTGTGATGAAACAGAACTGTTTTGATACTTCATAAACTAAGCCTTTCCAGGTGGCGATAGTGTTAAAGAACCCACCACGGAATGCAGGAGATGTAAATATGGGCTTGATCCCTGGGTCAGGAAGATTCCCTGGAAGATGAAATGGCAACCCACTCTTACCTGGAGAATTCCAGGGACAGAGGAGCCTGGCAGGCTACAGTCCTTGGGGTCGCAAAGAATCACACAACTGAAGCAACCTAGTACATATGTACACAAACTAGTGTTCATATAAATGCAAGGCTTTCCTTTTACCCAATCCAACCCCTTCATTTTAGAGATGGGAAAACCAAGACAAGAGTTAGGAAAGCATTTGCCAGGTTTGAAGGGGCTCATCTCTGTGTCAGAAATCTCTTTGTCTTTTACCCTGGATGGCAGCCTGTTGCAGAATTTTGATGACCTCTTTATTGGTCATTCTTCACTGATATAATATTTACTTCCTTTGTAAATTGGGAACCTGATTTTTGCTCTGTTTGTATAATTTCAAAGGAATTTGGAATTAAGCATGAAAATGAAATGGGTTACTACAAGACATAGTGAGACTGCCAGTGATCTGCATTGCCCAGGGGACAAGATGGTGGCGGGTCCACTATAAAGAAATATCAAGCCTCCGATTTGATGGCTGTACTAGATCGTCTTTAAGGTGTCTTCAAATTCTAAAACTCTATGTTAGAGGGACTGTGAACATTGTGTTTCCATTATCTTAGTATTTCTCCTCTACCAGGAGAATGTTAAAAGCAGAAATGGTGTCTTATTTACAATGCTCTGGAATGTAGCAGGCATCCAAAAAATGCCTGGTAAATACAGTGAACGTATAAACTGTGAAGCAGACAATCAGATCTCTTTGAAAATATTCATACATCTAACAGTATTAAAGTGTTTTTCTTTATTTTCTTTTCATTTCAAAGGAATTCTCAATGCTGTGTGGTCTGAAAGTTATAACTTCTTCATTTGTTATAGCTCTGCAATTTTATTAGAGGCAAAGTGAAACAATATATCAAACGTCTAAAAATATGATCCAGTGTCTGGTTCTTACAAGAAACTGGAGGTTAGGGGTATGAGTTCAAGGAAATATTTTCATTTGGGGAGAAATACACTTGTAAAATGTCTTAGAGGCATTGAATACCCTCCCCATGTCACCTACCCTCTTACCCCCTGCCATTCTACAGAGATGAGTAACTTGAGGACTAGAAAATGTATATAATTTAACTCAAGTCTCCAGATCTCTAGGTCTTCCAATATTTAGAAATGTTATCAGTAAAGGTGAGTACAGGGTGTGATCTTTCCTAAGACAAGAAATATTCATTCTAATCCTTTTGTGCCTGGGGAAAATTCCTTGATTACAAACATTTGGTTGCCTAAGAGGATGGTGTTTACATACATTTCTGACACGGGAAGTATTGGTTATAACATCCTTATGTCCAAGAAACAACTGTTTTGTTTCCTTTTGTTCAGAAGTTATTTCCTGATCTATTCTCTCCCTACAACCAATTGAGTCCTTATCACTGTGCTCTTTAACAAATGAAGATATGACTGCTGATAGGGCTCAATCCGTAGGGGTTTATGACTCCAAGTTTGGAAAGGGAGCTGATCAAGAAACTGATGTCCACGGCTACAGCATCCCCACTTACCTGTCACATCCTACGATTTAGTCAGGGACAAGTGTGATGTCTTGCTATATAGTGGTGTCTTGAAAGATCTGGCAGATTTTCTGTTTAGAGCAGGTGATTATAGCTCAAAATACTTATTAGGGAGATGAAGCTCTTTTCTGCTCCACATAACATTTCCCAGATTAAGAATTTCAAAACATTAGAGGTGAAAGGTAGCTTCCAGGTCATCATGTATTAATCTCTCACTCTACAAATGGTGGAGACAAAGCCCAGAGAGGGAAAATAAACCTCCTTGAATCAAATATCTTCAATGACTCCTAGAGTACCTTCCACTGTACTCTGCTGCATCCATCAATAACATAGGATGACCACTGTGCAAATCTAGTTTCTTATAGGTGGACACACTGAGACACTGAACTATACTTGTTTAAGGCAATACATATACCTAATGGCAGAGCTCATTCCTAAAATTTCCTGCCTAAAGAAGTTAAGGTTCATTGATTGGTTTCTGAGCTTTCCATGCATTGCTTGTATATGAAAGTGTGTCAGAACTGTGTGAAAATGCATGCCTTTTTCTGAGAGCATTGATAGCTTTCATCAAATTTTGAAAGGGTCATAACCCCAGAAAGGATAAGTATGTCCTAGGTTACCCACTGTTTGTGGCAATTCAGGTTTTCTTTTAATATCTTAAGACCATGCATAGGAGAAGTTTCTGTCTTGAATTTTTGGAAAATTCTTTCCAGTAGTTCATCTCTTTGTTAAAGTGATATTTATACTGAATGGTCCATTTGAGATATTATCAGCTACTTTATGGGATGAGGAATTGAAGAAGATGGTGGATATTGAAAACAGGTAGGGCTGGTTTCTCTCCTAAACTTTAATATATTGTGCTATATTTTTATCAGGGAAAGCCCTTGAGTTTTTTATCTCCAATGTAATGGCCCTTCCTTCTTTTCTTTATTATGTGGCCACTCCCCCCTGCCACAGTGAGTCACCCGACCAGTTAAATATCTTGCAACTGGAATGAGAGGGCATGGGTTTTAAATTCAGGCTCTGCCACTTGATAGCTCTATGACCTTGGAAAAGTTGTTTTTCTTTTTAGACTTCCAACTTCATGGAGAAACTTTCAGTCAAATGAAATAAAACACTTTCTACTATGTGGGTAAAATCAACTAACTACATATACAAAACCCAATAAACATCATGTAGATTAGGTAAAGTACGCATTAACTTAATCTGCCATCCCACTAACGAGGGTCAAGTTATCCATGAGAGCAGGATTCTGGCTCTGCCATAAATTGTTGTTTGTCATTGGACCAGTCATTTTCTCCATCCCCCAGCTCAGGACCACTGTTTCCTTATCCAAACAATAGGATCATTTGAAGAAGTAATTTCTCCTTTATTTCTAGCTCTAACATTCTGTGTTCTTTCCAGCTGTCAATGAAGTCGCCTTGGATCTGTGAAAATTAACTGTTGTTCCATGATTTGCTGGTAGCTGCACCTTGTATAACTTCCTACAGACACTTTTCTTTGAACTAGTCTTGGGTGATACCCTCACAACCCCATAACTAAGCTCCTTAAGAAGAAGCCCAGTCCTGGCTGGAATAAGGGGTATGGGATAAGGAATGAGGCCTTAGGACTATTACTGGCATCCTTGACCGTTCTATTATATTCTTCTTCACCTGTGTCCAGATCGACTCATTGTATTACCCATTTTTTAAAAAATTTAAATTTATTTATTTTTAATTGAAGGATAATTTCTTTACAGAATTGTGTTAGTTTCTGCCAAACATCAACATGAATCAGCCATAGGTATACATATGTCCCCTCCTTCTTAAATCTCCCTCCCACCCCTCTAGGTTGTTATAGAACCCAGGTTTGAGTTCCCTGAGTCTTACAGCAAATTCCCATTGGCTCTCTAATTTCATATGGTAATATAAGCTTCCATGTTACTTTCTCTGTACATCCCACCCTCTCCTTCCTTCCCAACTCCCATGTCCGTACGTCTGCTCTCTATGTCAGTGTCTCTATTGCTGCCCTGCAAATACTTTCATCAGTACCATCTTTCCAGATTCCACATATATGTGTTAGTATAAGGTGTTTGTTTTTCTCTTTCTGAATTACTTCACTCAGTATAATAGGCTCTAGGTTCATCTACCTTGTTAGAACTGACTCAGATGTGTTCCTTTTTATGGTGGAGTAATATTACATTGTACAAATGTACCACAGCTTCTTTATCCATTAATCTGTCTATGGACATCTAGGTTGCTTCCATGTTCTAACTATTGTAAATAATGCTGCATTATTTACATTATAAACATTGGAGTACATTTGTCTTTCTCAGTTTTGGTTTCCTTGAGGTTTATGCCTAGGAGTGAGATTGCTGGTGGAATCTAAATAAACCACATGGTGGTGTTATTCCTAGTTTTTTAAGGACTCTCCATACAGTCTTTCATAGTGACTGTATCAATTTACATTCCCACCAACAGTGCAAGAGGGTCCCTTTTCTCCACACTCTCTCCAGCATTTATCATTTGTAGACTTTTTGATGATGGCCATTCTGAGGTATGAGATGATATTTCATTGTAGTTTTGATTTGCCTTTCTCTAATAATGAGCGATGTTGAGCATATGTTCTTGTGTTTGTTAAACATCTGTATGTCTTCTTGGGAGAAATGTCTATCTAGGTCTTTTTCCCGCTTTTTGATTGGGTTGTTTGTTTTTCTGGTATTGACTTGTATGAGCTGCTTGTTTGGAAATTAATCCTTTGTCAGTTGTTTCATTTGATACACTGCGTAGAAAACCCTAAAGATACTATCAGAAAACTACTAGATCTAATCAGTGAATTTAGCAAAGTCATAGGATACAAAATGAATACCCAGAAATCACTTGCATTCTTATATGAAAAATCAGAAAGAGAAACTGAGGAATCAACCCCACTCACTACTGCAACAAAAAGAATAAAATATCTAGGAATAAACTTACCTGAGCTTCCCGGGTGGCTCAGAGGTTAAAGCGTCTGCCTCTAATATGGGAGACCTGGGTTCGATCCCTGGGTCAGGAAGATCCCCTGGAGAAGGAAATGGCAACCCACTCCAGTATTCTTGCCTGGAGAATCCCATGGACGGAGGAGCCTGGTGGGCTACAGTCCATGGGGTCGCAAAGAGTCGGACACAACTGAGCAACTTAACTAACTAACTAAGGAGACAAAAGAACTGTGTACAGAAAACTATCATACTGATGAAAGAAATAAAAGATGACATAAACAGATGGAGAGATATCCCATGTTCCTGGGTTAGAAGAATCAATATTGTGAAACTGACTATACTACCAAATGCAGTCTAGAGATTAAATGTGGTCCCTATCAAATTACCAATGGCATTTTTCACAGTAGCAGAACCAAAAAAAAAAAAAAAAAGCCACTCAAGTCATATGGAAACACGAAAGACCCCAAATAGCCAAAGAAATCAAAAGAAAGCTTTGGGGGAATCAACCTTCCTCCTGACTTCAGACTATACAACAAGGCTACAGTCATCAAGACAGTATGGTGCTGGCACAAAAACAGAAATATAGACAATGGAACAAGATAGAAAGCCTAGAAATAAACCCATGCACCTATGGGTACCTTATTTTTGACACAGAAGGCAAGAATATACAATGGGGCAAATACAGCCTCTTCAATAAATGGTGCTGGGAAAACTGGACAGCTGCATGTAAAAGAATGAAATTAGAACATTTCCAAACATCATACAAAGATAAACTCAAAATGGATTAAAGACCTACTGTAAGACCAGAAAGTACAAACTCTTAGAGGAAAACATAGACAATGCACTCTATGACATAAATCACAGCAAGATCCTCTGTGACCTACCTTTTAGGGTAATGGAAATAAAAACAAAAATAAATGAGTGGGATCTAATTAAACTTAAAAGCTTTTGCACAGCAAAGGAAATTATAAACAAGGTGGAAAGACAACCCTCAGAATGGGAGAAAAAGATGCTTACTCCTTGGAAGAAAAGTTATGACCAACCTAGATAGTATATTCAAAAGCAGAGACATTACTTTGCCAACAAAGGTCCGCCTAGTCAAGGCTATGGTTTTTCCTGTGGTCATGTATGGATGTGAGAGTTGGACTGTGAAGAAGGCTGAGCACCGAAGAATTGATGCTTTTGAAGTGTGGTGTTGGAGAAGACTCTTGAGAGTCCCTTGGACTGCAAGGAGATCCAACCAGTCCATTCTGAAGGAGATCAGCCCTGGGATTTCTTTGGAAGGAATGATGCTAAAGCTGAAACTCCAGTACTTTGGCCACCTCATGCGAAGAGTTGACTCATTGGAAAAGACTCTGATGCTGGGAGGGATTGGGGGCAGGAGGAGAAGGGGACGACAGAGGATGAGATGGCTGGATGGCATCACTGACTTAAGGGATGTGAGTCTGAGTGAACTTTGGGAGTTGGTGATGGACAGGGAGGTCTGGTGTGCTGGATTCACAGGGTCACAAAGAGTTGGACATGACTGGGCGACTGAACTGAACTGAATAGCAAATGTATTATCCATTTATATAGACTCTCTCTATTCATGTAGTTTCTAGAAATTACAGAATAATTTTTAGAAGCATAATTAATTCTTCTGTATGATCTTTTGTATATTCAGCTAGAATTTGAACACACTTACACATGTTTGAAGTTTGTCCTGATGTCGTTTGTTTGATAAGACTCTTGAACTCAGTGTGTTATATAATAGAAAACTGACTAGAGTTGACACTATCATGAATTTTTAGTCTCTGCTCTATCATGACAAGTAAAATACAAAGTGATTTAAATCATTCACAGTATATTTGTTAATATAACCTCTGACATATAAAAAAGGTAACTAGCTGTCTGTAGCAACTCAGGGTCCCTCAAACTTCACGTTCTTGCCATTTGGAGCTGGAAAAATCCTCCTGTAATGCAGGAGACTGTCTGCAATGCAGGAGACCCAGGTTTGATCTCAAGGTTAAGAAGATCCCCTGGAGAAGGAACTGACAACCCACTCCAGTATTATTGCCTGGGAAATCCCATGGACAGAGGAACCTGGCAGTCCATGGAGTCACAAGAGTCAGACATGACTTAGTGAGTAAACTACTACCAGTTCTTTGTTGGGGGGAGCTCTTCTGTGTATTGAAGGATATTCACCAGCATCCTTGGCCTCATTCTGTTATGCCAATAGTATAACTATTCCCAAAACTGTAACAACCAAAAATATTTCCATAATTTTCAAATATTTCCTGGAGGACAAAAATCACCCCTGGTTAAGAACCATTGCCTTAAACCATCCTATTTTCTGTTTAAGCTTCAGGGCTCCCATCTGTAAAATGAAAGCAGCCTCCCTCTCAAGGAGTCTGAGATTCCATATCACTGTTCTCCTGGGTCTACAGCACTAGCTGGTCCCCTATTCTGCTGATGTCATCATTTGGTTTCTATTGCCATTACTATATAAATAAGCAATTTTAAATTAAATGGCTAGTAGAAGTATATAACTGCAGAGCTAGAATCATTTAAGAAGATTATCTTGCCCAAGACACTCATGTTTGAGTATGAAAATCAAGACCAGGGGTAGAAAGCGAGCTGCCCCAGTCAAATTTCTTAATATCAGGACTAGAACACAGATTTCTTACCCTTTATTCCAGCCATAATTCAAATTTTTTACTGTTCTGGATTGTCATCTTTAGAAGCATCTTACCGTAAGGGTGTTATTTTTCCCTTTCTTTTATTTGATTGAAAAATACAACTTGCAATTTGATTCTGAGGTGACTAACAAACTTATTGAGTTCTTGTCTACATACTAGCATTACTTTTTTTCCAGCTTTATTAAGATATAATTGGCATATAATTGTAAAGGGGCCTGGTAGCTCAGCAGTGAAGAATCCTCCACCAGTGCAGGAGACACAGAAAAGGCAAGTTTGATACCTAGGTGGGGAAGATCCCCTGGAGAAGGAAATTGCAACCTACTCCAGTATTCTTGCCTGGGAAATCCCATGGACAGAGGAGTGTGGGGGTCTACAGTCCATGGGGTCACAAGAGTCAGACATGACTTAGCAACTAAACAACAATATTGTGCAAGTTCTAGTTGTACAATATAATGACTTGATGTGTGCATATATTGTTAAATGATTACTATAATAAGTTAACATTCATCACCTCCCATAATTTGAAAACAATTTTCCTTATGATGAGGAATCTTGAGATCTACTCCCTGAGCAACTTTCAAATACACAAAACAGTATTGTAAGCTATAATCATCATGTTATACATTATATCCCTAGAATTTATTTAGCTTATAACTGGATGTTTGTTTCTTTTGACCAACTTCATCCACTTCCTCACCCCCACTGCTGGCAACCACAAATCTTTTCCCTTTTCTATGCATTTGTTTTTTCAAAGTTGTTTCCTTAGGGACTTGACATTCACTTCAACACATATGTAAGATTTTTGAAAGTTTGGACATATCCTTCCTATTTTGTATTGAGGTGGGAAAGAAAGCTGGACATGGCATTTAAATGATTCTAAAACACTTTTTTTAAATGCAAACACCAATAATTAGTTATTCAGTTGTCTGTTGCTTTTTTCCAAGGCAATGATATAAAAAATTCAGAATGACTAAATGTTGGGAAAGTAGGACACAGCTATAACTAATCAATATGGATTTGATCTTTGAGATAAAAAAGTATTATTATATATATATATATGAAAAATTCAAGAATTTTCAAAAATATAAATTTAGGCATTTTGACATAGCTTTATACATAATAGCATTGATTTTGTTGAAAGTCACCTCTGTTATTATAGAGAGAATTTTAATTTCCTTCCTTTACCTAAAAGAAAAAGAGAAAGAGAAATTAACCTTCATATTTAAACTTTTAATGTTAAGTGAGTTAATTAAAGCTTGAGCTATGATACCTTACACAAATGTTTACCAACTGGGATTCTAGCTACTAAAGGAATGTATTTTAAGGCATCCCAGTTTAGACAGTATCTGATTTTAGATACAGAAGAGTTATGTGTGCTGACGCGGTTTGGTGACTAGGGAGCACTTCTCTGATTGCAGTGCTGAGTAGATAAATCCCCTTGTACCTTTCAGGAGACTTAGTTGCTTAATCTACACGGACATTTGAAGTGTCTGGAGTGAGACCTGATAAAAGGTAGATCAACAGGTTGTGCAGTAACTTGAGGTTAAATGCCTGCCTAGAGGCTCCTAAAGATGATTCTTTTGATTTTTCTAATTGAGGTTGTTAGCGGCTGTAGGAGCAGCACTATGCTGAACGAACACTAGCAAGATGATTTTCTGACATGTCCCTCTTCTAAGTAATATGGTCTCTATGAAAAAGTGGTGCCATCATTCACAGATTTTGTTTCAAAAAGCATTTATTGAACACCTTACACTGGGCTGGAGGAAGCACAAGCTGGAATCAAGATTGCCGGGAGAAATATCAATAACCTCAGATACGCAGATGACACCACCCTTATGGCAGAAAGTGAAGAGGAACTAAAGAGCCTCTTGATGAAAGTGAAAGAGGAGAGTGAAAAAGTTGGCTTAAAGCTCAACATCCAGAAAACTTAAGATCATGGCATCTGGTCCCATGACTTCATGGGAAATAGATGGGGAAACAGTGGAGACAGTGCCAGACTTTACACTGCAGGTGAGGGTGCATTGCATTGATGGTGACTGCAGCCATGAAATGAAAAGACACTTACTCCTTGGAAGGAAAGTTATGACCAACCTAGACAGCATATTGAGAGACATTACTTTGCAACAAAGGCCCATCTAGTCAAGGCTATGGTTTTTCCAGTGGTCATGTATGGATGTGAGAGTTGAACTATAAAGAATGCTGAGCACCGAAGAATTGATGCTTTTGAACTCTGGTGTTGGAGAAGACTCTTGAGAGTCCCTTGGACTGCAAGGCTATCCAACCAGTCCATCCTAAAGGAAATCAGTCCTGAATATTCATTGGAAGGACTGATGTTGAAGCTGAAACTCCAATACTTTGGCCACCTGATGTGAAGAGCTGACTCATTTGAAAAGACCCTGATGCTGGGAAAGATTGAGGGCAGGAGGAGAAGGGGATAACAGAGGATGAGATGGTTGGATGGCATCACAGACTCAATGGACATGAGTTTGGGTAGACTCCGGGTGCTGGTGATAGACAGGGAGTCTGGTGTGCTGCGGTTCATGGGGTCACAAAGAGTCGGACACAACTGAGCAACTGAACTGAACTCTGGGTCAGGCATAGCGCTTGGTGCTCTCTTGCATTGTTTCATTTGGTTCTCACTACAGTGCAGTTACTTAAGCATTATTATTATTCCCAAAATTACAGATAAGAAATTCAAGCCCCATATGAAGACCAATAAATAACATTCTGATTTTCTAGTTCCAAATACAGAAACTCCAGTATGGGGTATCTAGTTAGATAGGTATCACCATTTGGGATCAGATATTCTTGGGAACTATAGTCTGGGCAGTTACAACACAATAACATGTCTTATGCCCCTTTGATGTGATCAGGGAAACCATCCATTGTCATCTTTCACCTGAGTGCTCTAATGAAAAGAGTTGACACACAGAGAACTTGAAACAGGACCATCTAGTAGCACTGACTTTTTCACTTCTTGAAGTTCAGACATTGAGTTATTTTATACCCCCTAAATCTTCCAGAGGTAATTTTAGGAATGAGTATGGTTATGATGGCACCTGCAAGGTGGTGCAGTGGTTGAAAAAAATCTGCCTGTGAATGCAGGAGATGCAAGAGATGCAGGATTCATCCCTAGGTCAGGAAGATTCCCTGGAGAAGGAAATGGCAACCTACTCCAGTATTCTTGCCTCAAAAACTCCATGGACAGAGGAACCTGGTAGACTATATAGTCCATGAAGTCACAAAGAGTCATATATGACTGAGCTCAATGAAGACCATGGTAATGGTAATAATCATATTATTCCATTCTAGGAAACTATGAAGGCCTGGGTCATATTAGCACATTCCAAATTTCTTTGACAATTAATATAGCACAGAAGTGATGTTATAAATTTTGGTTAGGTACATTACCAAGGTCCATCCAAACCAGAAAATCTGGGATTTCTGGCTTCATAAAGGATAGGTAAGAGTGGGTCCCAAGTTTTCTAAAAAGAATAATAGACTTTACAATGATTGCAACTATGTTTACGAGTAAGGGGAGATGAAGTATGGGCTTATTATTTTTCCATGGTTTATGATAAAGTGGATTAAATAAGACTCTAGAGGTTAGTCAACTTTAAAACAACTTGCTCCCTCCCTCCATTAGCTTATTAGCTGCTTAGAGTAAGTTATCACTCCAGACTCAGTTTCTTCAGTTGTAAAAAAGATAAAATAAATTGTACCTCTCTTAATACACTTAATGTGAAGACTAAACGGGCAAATGTATACGAAGTCTTTAGAATCTAGAACAAAGTAGTTCCCAGTAAATATTATTTATTATTGGCAGTAGTATCAGTATTGAACTGTACTTCAGTAAAGCCTTTGTATTACAGGGAGATGACTCTAGTAATTGCTCCTAAAGGGTTATGTGTGTAAAAAGGAAATTACGAATTTGTCTATTTCTGTGAAGATGTGAAGGCTATGAGAATTCCTCTCTTGGCATTTCTAAAAATCATGATAAATGACCAGTGATTCATTTAAAGGATAAAACAGAATTTTAAGTGAGGCAGACCCAACAGGAATGGAAGATCAGGGGAAGTCTAACTTATTATGGAAAATCATCTTTCAGGAAGACAGCAATAAGGGTGTATGGGATTTGTAGTAATATAAGGATGTGTATAAATTTTAAGCTGAGCAGATAATGTGGAGTAATACAAAACAGTAATTGTTTGGATAATATTTACCTCTATGGAGAATAAAAATATTTTAAAATTAAAAAGAATTCACAAGTTCACAAGGCCCAGTGGAAAAATGGCTAGACTTGAGCTCACCCATAGGAAGCCTCAATCCCTTTTCTGCCATTTACTAGATAATGAAATTGGTTGGCTTGCTCATGGTCTCTATACTCATTTTCCTCTTTTGCAAAGCAAGGTTAATACTGCCTGGCATAGTCATGCTCAGTAATATTGGCTGAGTGCATTCTTTGAGATGGAACAACCTCTCTTGATTTGATGCTAGGGTTTCTTTGTTTTCTTTTTCTTCTTTTCCCGTACAGATCAACACCACATGCAGGATTTACCCTTAATTAGCTGAGTAAGTGAGTGGGTAACCTCTTGGGAGGCTTGAAATTCCTAACTGTGATGTATTATTTTATGGAGCATCCCTCATAGTATAGCTTTGGCCAAAGAACTCTCCTCAAATTATCCCTGGGGGACCTGTGCTTGAGGATTAGTCCTGTTGAATTGATCTTTGGGGGTTCCTTGGATCTGAAGCTGCATTAGTGGTTTGGTTACTAAGCTTCCAAAGGGCTGCTTCTTGTTTTAGTAATTTCCCTGGAAGAATTAAAGGTTTTAACTGAATGTTAAACATCAGACAGAAACTGTAGGGAAGATTTATTGACAATGAATCTCAACTTTCCAAAAGTTCACTTGAAACCAACTTCCTTCTCAATCAAAATGATTCAGATTTGAAACCCTCCAGGGGCCTCTCTGGACTTTAGAGCATTAGGGAGCTTTTTTACTGGCTGTCATAGATTATCTCTCCATTGTTTCTTGACTTATTGAGAAGAGATTTCATTGGTAAACCCCCTCTTCCCTAGGGCCTTAAATTCTTTACTCCTTCAGAAGATAAGTAGGGCTCCAACAATACATTCCACAAAGCTTTCTCCTTTGCCTGGATCCCAAGGCAGCCAGCCCAAGCCATGCCAAGGGTATAAGGAGCAGGGCAGATGCCACATGGAAAGAGCAAAAAGAGACAGATGAGGCTGAGTACTTGGGGTTGCTATGACTGTTACTCTGTTTTTAACTCAGCACAGAATCAGCATTGAGTAGAGCAAAAAGCACAGACTTTCATTTGAATCTTTGCTCTTTCATTGGAACTGTGATCTTGGGAAACAATAAACTTCTTTCATGTTCCTTTTTTCTCCTTTGTAAAGTGCACTGAATTATTTCTATCTTGAAGTGTTACTGATATTATTAGAAATAATATATGTATAAAGAATAGTCAGAAATTAACAAATCATATCATTAACAACAGGTGTTGAGCAGTGACTCAGGCAATGTGTTCCAGGCATCGTTTATGTATTTTCACATTTCAGCCCCTTGAAATCTACAAAGTGGGTATTATTGTCATTTTCACTTTGCAGATAAGACACACTAGAATCAGTGAGGTTCAGTAACTTTTTCTCCAACCCACTAGTGAAGTGGTGCTGCCAGAATTAGAACCAGGCCTGACTCCAAAGCCTACCTCTTCTCCATAAGCCCTTTTCACCATGGCTATTTCATGAGGCCCAATTCAAAGTTCTGTCTGTATGAAAAGGAAAAGAATAGGCACGTTTCTCCCTGTCTCAGTAGTGTTTGCATGTGATGAGATTCAAAGAAGTGGGAGTGAGCAGGGTTTTTTAAAGCTTTAAATAAAAGTAGTTTTCAAAATCCAGCTCCTTAAATCCTAAGCAAAGAGCCAGGCAGTGCATCAGTGTTCTATATCTTGTCACACAGTCATCAACGATCCATAGTAGAATTAAGAGTTCTCCAACTAGCTCTTCTTTCTCAAAAGAAAAATAAGCAAAGGTTCAGAAAGTGTTCGTGACTTATTCTAAGTCAGGTAAGTCAGTTTCTGGCAGAACAATTTACACGCTACTTGTAATTTCATCCTGACCTCTAATGGAGGGGACGCAATTAATGAGATAACCTCAAGATCTCTAACAAAAGTTCACTCACTGATAGGAACCTACTAGCTATCACTTACACTTCACTGTGAATTAAAGTCACTCTGTTGTTACCTGTCCTGGAGAACATTTCTCTGGGTTCATATTTGGACAGCAAAGCCACATGGCCTCTTTCTACTTACCAATCAGATTTTCCTTATAGCTTAAGCTAGTCCTGTGCAGTAGGCGGGAAAAAGAAGAGGTACAGTGGGGATGAGAAAGGTGGTCGGGGCTGCAGAGTGCACGTCATCCGTGGATATACGTGTGGGCTTCTATCCTGCTCTCACTTAGAAGGCTAAGTGATGAGGTCACGTTGACTCATGCTGTTTTTTTTTTCCATGTTCATCTTCCGGTTCTCTTTGGGACAATATTAAATTAACTTTGAAAACCTCAGTTCCCATGATTTCCCGTGTGAAACCACCCACCACTTAGCTTCTAGATAGCCCAACATATGGATAACACCTCCCCACGGTTCAGATGCCAGTTTTAATTGTCCCTTAGAGAGAGATCTTGATCAGGTTCAGGTCCCTCTAATGCATATTTTTTGTCTTCTATTCCTTTCTTCTTGTACTTGTCAGAGTTCTATGAGTGTTGCTAGGTCTGACTGATGTCTGTCTCCTCACCAGACCATAACTGTAAGGAGGGACAGGTCTCTTTGGTCCAGAGCTCTAGTTCCTCTGGATCTAGTATGGAATCATTCAATAAATAATTCTCAACTGAATAAGTATTGTGTCCCGTTGTATTGTACATAAACTTTGCATTTCTGGCACTATCATTGAATTTTGTTTCCTTGGAATTTATTACAGTGTTGGCGCTTGGAAAATGCTTAATTTAAAAAAATTGAAATATTAGAACGTGTTTTCAAAAAATTTTTTTGAAACATTAAAAAATGTTTTTTAAAAACCATTTTGAAAGTAAAATGAATAAAACAGGTTCAAATCCCTCCCCAATGGAAGCTGTATAAGTTTCGATAAATCCATGCAGCTAGAAAAATTCCTTGGAGTGACATTTTCCTTTGGGAGGAAAAATATAAAAATTACAGAACTCTACCATCCCAAATATTTATAAAATGTCATGATTTTTAGATTTACATTTATCCAGCTGTATGACTTTTCTCAAGAATTGTCCACATTGGCATCAGGTTTTTATATATAAAATGTGGTCATTACGAATGTCATTTCATGATTGACAGTCCAGGTTTTTCTACTCCCAAGCTGTCTGGGAAGGTATATAGGAAAGGCTCAAGGGCATGGACTTTGGTATAAAGAATGCATTACATTCTCAGCTCTGTCACTTTCTGGGTGTGCTCTTCAGGTCAGTTGTCTAACCACTCCAAGCTTCAGTTTCCTCATATGTAAAATAAGGATGATAATAATAGCACCAATCTCCCGGGATTGGTGTAAGGGCTAATTAGTACTAAGGGCTAATGATGCACAGTGTCCAACATATAGTAATAAGTTTGGTGAAGAAGTTTAAGCTGAAAAAAATAAAGGTATTTAGCTATTTTAGTTTCTCAAAAAATATTCTCCAATAGTAGAATTTTATTACTTTTAAGAATTTGAGATCAGAAAAGAGGAGGCCAGGAATCAAAAAGATACGTTATATGTCTCAATATGTATGAAAAATCTCTCCAAATAATCAATATTACATCAAAAATGAATCATCCATAAAAGGATGCTATATGGTGATATCCTAATTTGTAATTGTTGTTGTTCAGTCGCTCAGTAGTGTCCGACTCTCTGGGACCCCACGGACTGCAGTGTGCCAGTCTTCCCGTGCCAGTCTTTCACCATTTCCCGGGGCTTGCTCAAACTCTTTCCATTGAGTTGGTGATGCCACCCAACCATCTCGTCCTCTGTTGTCCCCTTCTCCTCCTGCCTTCTATCTTTCCCAGAATCAGGGTCTTTTCCAATAAATTGGCTCTTCACATCAGGTGGCCAAAGTATTGGAGCTTCACCTTGTAATAAGAATGTCAGTACCACAAGAGTAGTATCATCATTTCTAGCTAATTGGTTTATGAATTTCTGACTATTTCCTCTGAAGCAGAGGAGTAATAGAGAAGCACTCCTTGGAAGCAGAAAAACCCCTATGACCAGGGAATAAACTGTGGATTTGCTCCCACTTAGACCACTGCAACCTGAAACAAAGTATTCCTCTGGGCGGGGGAGGGGGGTCTCAATTTGATTTTTGAAGAAAAGCAATGGCTAGTTGGTCTAAGTTTTTTTATCTCCCTTCCTTTTTACTTCTGAATTTTTTTTCAAATGAAAATTTACTAGAAAGCAAAGACAACAAACAAATACAAGCTGAACTAGTATTATTGATGGGAGTGGAGAAAGAAACAGATGGAAAAGCATTGGATAAGATTATCTCGAAGGCCCTTTGCCCTTTAACATTCTGTAGCCTGAAAGTTCCCATCCTTGGCTACACATTAGATTTGCCTGGGGAGTTGTGAAAACTGCTAATGTCCTGACCCAACACCTACAGATTCTGATTTACTGAGTCTAGGGTGGAGCCTCTGCAGTAGCGTATATATATATATATATATAAGCTTATATATATGTATATATATATAAGCTTATATATATCTGTATATATATATTTAGCTTATATGTACATTTAACAGCTTAAGCAAAAATTATTAATAATTCTTAATTCTTAGACATATCCCTTCTTCTCAATCTCCCCATGTGAATTTAAAGATTAAACATTTAGGTGACTGGCATATTTTAGTGAAACAAATGGAATCATTTTAACATTTGTATACTTTCCTGTAGAGGAAATGACTGTCTTGATCTCATAGAAACTTTTGTCATATATATTTTTTATGTGTATATATGTGTATGTTTTTCTGTCATATATTTATTATAACAAATATATACTTATTTTTATAATAAATGATAAATATATACTTGTTTATAAGACATACATATATTTATAGGCTTTCCCAGTGGCTTAGTAGTAAAGAATCCTCCTGCTAATGCAGAAGACACAGGAGATAGGGTTTCAATCCCTGGGTTGGGAAGATCCCCTGGAAGAGGAAATGGCAACCCACTCCAGTATTCTTGCCTGGGAAATCCCATGGACAGAAGAGCCTGGTGGGCTATTGTCCATAGGCTCACAGTCAGTCACAACTAAGCATATACATGCATGCACATATATTTATATACATTTAATATATTTATATAAATATATATATACATTTCACTCCAGCATTCTGGTTTTGTTTTTCATTTTTAGCTCACAGTTGATGTCACCTAACACATATCATTTTCATAAATGAAGTTTCACTTTAACACAGAATTGCTTTTCTCACCTGGAGAGATCGTGCCTCCCACCCTCAACTTGAATCAGAACCTCTAGTAGGCCTGGAGAGCATGTAGGGTTCATAAAATCAGATTTAATATAAGATAGGGTATCATATTTGGAAAATGAAAAAAGAACCTATTGCTTTCCAGACTCTGGGTAAAGGAAAATCCTCCTGGGATTGAATATCCCAGGTGTGTGAAAGATTTTTTACATGTCAGAAAGTGTAAAGGAACACTAGTTTAGGCCTAAAAGGAGATCACTTGCCACTTGAGCTTGTTCATATGAGGGAGCGCATATCAGTTTGCTGTGGATTAACCACGCCAACAGCCCTTTCACAGTAGCTGTGACACTTCAGGGCCTAGGAGATCTGAAATGAAGGCAAGCTTGGCTGACTTGCAGAACTAAGTCATTAATTCCATAGTGCACATTCAGACCCTATGTCTACATGGAATGGACTGCTCTCACCTTGCTCTGAAATGTGCTTTTTAAATAGAGATTTTCTCTATATCACATTGTGTCACTGTGTATGCTGTGTGTGTGTGTGTGTGTGTGTGTGTGCACAGTGGCTCAGTTGTGTCCAACTCTATGTGACCCCCTGGACTGTATCTCACCAGACTCTTTGTCCATAGAACTTTCCAGGAAAGAATACTGGAGTGGATTGCCATTTCTTACTCCAAGGGATCTTTTTGACCCAGGGATCGAACCCACATCTCTTGAGTCTTCTGCATTAGCAGGCAGATTCTTTACCACTGAGCCTCCTGAGAAGCTATATCACCTTGTACTATGTCACAATTAACCCCCTAGTATCATCTCCACCTTCCCCCTTTGCATACAAGATGAGAATCACAGACATTATCTTGGCAAGGAAATGGATGTTTGCGGCTGTGACCACAGTCCTTAACTCTGTTTTTTGCCCTGGAGACTCCTCCTGTCTTCTGCTTGTGGGACTTTAGCTTCTGTGACATCCGGCCATACATCTGATCCTGGTGTGCTTCTCATCTATCCATTACCTATATATCAGATAGAGGCTTGCCTAGATCCTACATATCAACCAGGTGAAAAGTAAAGCTCTCTAAGACCACTTGGAACATAGGTCATCACCAGCTTTGATTTATAGATAAAGGAGGGCCTGAGAGGGGACTTGAAACATTGCCTAAAGCAGTAGCAGACCCCTGCTGCTAAGATAGAAACCTTAATAGGCCATCCAAACCCAGGAGGAATAACCCTCCACAAACTGCATAATTTCTTCTATGTGCAAAAAGATCCTCCAACCACATGTAATGTCTCAATTCATTTTGTTTCCTTATGGTTCCTTGAAAGAACTCTTGCTAGCTAACTTTCATTATATTTTAGCAATATATAATGTGGATGAAGCATTTTACCTTTGCTGATAATTGTCAACATTGATGCATTTTACAAATATACTATGATAGTATTTAATAGCACAGGTTTATAATATCAGTTAAAAACAGAATTTTTAAAAATGCCTGTGTTTTATCACTCCCGCAAATTAATCATTTCCATTTTCCTATTCCCTTCTGATATCTAGATTGATGCTTGTATAGTATTTGAATCACTGTAATCACAGCACAGATAAAAATGTATTACTTAAATGTACCACATATGCATTTTTCTGAATTTGCCTCAGAGTAATCATTTTAAGGACTGCATATCAATGTACTGTGTAAATTTACCAACATATACTAAAAAATAATCTTTTATGTTGATTTTAGGTAAGTTATATATGCTATGCTTAGTCGCTCAGTTGTGTCTGATTCTTTGCAACCCCGTGGACTATAGCCCGCCAGGTTCCTCTGTCCTTGGGATTTGCCAGGCAAGAATTCTGGAATGGGTTGCCATTCCCTTCTCCAGGGGGTCTTCCTGACCCACAGATTGAACTTAGGTCTCCTACATTGCAGGACAAAGGTCCGTCTAGTCAAAGCTATGATTTTTCCAGTAGTCACATATGGATGTGAGAGTTGGACTGTGAAGAAAGCTGAGCACCGAAGAATTGATACTTTTGAACTGTGGTGCTGGAGAAGACCCTTGTGAGTCCCTTGGACTGCAAGGAGATCCAACCAGTCCATCCTAAAGGAAATCAGTCCTGAATATTCATTGGAAGGACTGATGCTGAAACGCCAATACTTTGGCCACCTGATGTGAAGAACTCATTTGAAAAGACCCTGATGCTAGGAAAGATTGAGGGCAGCAGAAGAAGGGGATGACAGAGGATGAGATGGTTGGATGGCATCACCGACTTGATGGACGTGAGTTTGAGTAAACTTCGGCAGTTGGCAATGGACAGGGAGGCCTGGCATGTTGCACTCCATGGGGTCGCAAAGAGTCGGACACAACTGAGTGACTGAACTGACTGAACTGAGCTACGAGGAGAGAGCGCATTTTAGATACAGTAGGGTATGTATGTCAATGCCAGTCTTCTATTTTATCCCCTCCCATGTTTTCCCCTGGTAACCATAAGTTTGCTTTCTACATCTGTAACTCTATTTCCATTTTGTAGATATACTTTTTGCTATTATTAACAATTCTGTAGTCATCATTTATCTACTTTCATGTATTTTCCTTGTTTTGAAAGCTTTTCTTTGGAAATAGCCTCAGATGTAGGTCTGTTATGTCAGAGGAGAAGGATGCGTTCATGGTTAGAGCATATGCAAACTTTTGCTCTTTTTTATATTTCATAGTAAAACCTTATTAGGCAGAATGCTACTAATTTGAAATTTAGGTTATTACCCTAGAAAATGATTAATCTTTAAAAGACATAAATATGAATATAATATCATATTATATATTCATAATATATGCCCATTATATTATATATCTGTATATATTTCATAATGCATATCATGATATATATATATCATATATATTATATGAATATAATATCCTAATACTATAACTACTAATGTTATAAATTAAAAATCTGAAATGCAAATCAAAACCATGAGATATTATATCACACCTGTTAGAATGGCCATTATCAAAAAGATAAGAGGCAACAAGTATTAGTGAGCCTGTGGAGACAAGGGAAGAAACTTCTACACTGTTGGTAGGAAGATAAATTGGTGCAGCCATATGGAAAACAGTATGGACATTCCTCAAAAAATTAAAAATAGAGCTACCTGTGATTCCACAGTTCCTATTCTGTATATCATTCAAAGAAAATGAAGACACTAACATAAAAAGATACATCATTCCCATAGTCATTGCAGTATTATTTAAAACAGTCAAGATACAGAAACAATCTAAATGTCCACTAGTGGATGGAAAAAGAACACACACACACACACAATGGAATATTACTCAACCATAAAAAAGTGTGGACTCTTGTTATTAGTGACAACGTGGATGGACTTTGAGCACAGTATGCTAAGAGAAATAAGTCAGGCAGAAAAAGACAAATGCTGTACGATTTAAAGCATGCCAGCAAACAAACATAAAATAGGCCCTCAGATATATAGAACAGATCTGTGGTTACTAGAAGTGGAGGGTGGGGGTGGACAAAATGAGTGAAGGGAGTCAAAATGTACAAACTTCCTGTTACAAAATAAATAGTTATAAAATAAATTAATAGGTCATGGATTTGGAATGTATAGCATGGCAACTATAGTTAATAATACTGTACTGTATATTTGAAAATTGCTAAGAGAGTAGCATATTCAAAAGCAGAGACATTACTTTGCCGACTAAGGTCCGTCTAGTCAAGGCTATGGTTTTTCCAGTAGTCACGTATAGATGTGAGAGTTGGACTGTGAAGAAGGCTGAGCACCAAAGAATTGATGCTTTTGAACTGTGGTGTTGGAGAAGACTCTTGAGAGTCCCTTGGACTGCAAGGAGATCCAACCAGTCCATTCTGAAGATCAGCCCTGGGATTTCTTTGGAAGGAATGATGCTAAAGCTGAAACTCCAGTACTCTGGCCACCTCATGCGAAGAGTTGACTCATTGGAAAAGACTCTGAATGTGGGAGGGATTGGGGGCAGGAGAAGGGGACGACAGAGGATGAGATGGCTGGATGGCATCACCGACTTGATGGACATGAGTTTGAGTGAACTCCGGGAGTTGGTGATGGGCAAGGAGGCCTGGCATGCTGCAGTTCATGGAGTCGCAAACAGTTGGACACAACTGAGTGACTGAACTGAACTGAGCATAATATGCAAGGGGTAATATTCACTTAGAATATTTTAAAATGCTATTACTACTCATAGAATTTTTACCCACAAGTTGCTTTATGGCTTAAAGATATGGACATAAAAGTGATTGTGAATCTTTCCATTGTTTAAGAAATTCTAGAGTGCCAACTATTTTTTTTCCTGTGTTCCTACAAAAAGAAGTGATCTCACATATGCAATATGTAAGTTATTGCAGTATGTCTTACTATATTCTCTGATGTAGTTAAATGTTCCCATGTAGTTATTTAGTTTTCAGCCCTGTTTTTTTCTTCATGTCATTTTAATCCATGATAACACAGTACATTATTTATCTTGAACATAATTTAGATTTAAAATTTACCTGAAACATAGATTTTTCATGTGATTAAGACAATAATTATTATTAATGTTTGACTTTTATGGAAAACAGAAAGATACAATATTAAATAAACTACTACTTTCCCCTTTTTGGTAGGAGTTAAATTTGCTTTTATAATAAATTATTATGACATTTTCCTATTATCAATCTAAATAGACATTTTATTCCAAAGAGCTAAATTCATGAAATAGTTATAGCTTTGCTTCAGAAGACTTTAGCAAACAACAAGATTATTTCTTTCTAACCTGCAAGGAGATCCAACCAGTCCATTCTGAAGAAGATTAACCCTGGGATTTCTTTGGAAGGAATGATGCTAAAGCTGAAACTCCAGTACTTTGGCCACCTCATGCGGAGAGTTGACTCATTGGAAGAGACTCTGATGCTGGGAGGGATTGGGGGCGGGAGGAGAAGGGGACAACCGAGGATGAGATGGCTGGATGGCATCACAGACTCGATGGACGTGAGTCTGAGTGAACTTCGAGAGATGGTGATGAATAGGGAGGCCTGGCGTGCTGCGATTCATGGGGTCGCAAAGAGTTGGACACGACTGAGCCACTGAACTGAACTGAACTGAACTGAACCTTTCATCATTCTTTTGTCTTAATTTTTTCTTTTTCCATTATAGAGACAAAATATAAAACTGAAGTATTATGTTAAAATTTTGTCTTTATTTAAAAATAGTCTTTACTTAATATAGCCTTATGTTATTAACTCTTAATGGAAAACATAGTGGTGAAAACATGGTTTTTATTGCTATTGTTGCTTTATTTAAACATTAGAGTTGCTTTTTTATTTACAGTGTCTTTAGTAAATATTTCTGTAGATCATTGGCCTTGTCTTCGATTTATAACCCAACAGAGGAAACTTTGAACAACGTAATAAAAAGAAAGCTACAGTAAAGGATTAAATAACTCTAAGGGATCAGAGTTCTCCTTTAAAGAATTTCGCCATACAACTTAACCTTTATTGTCATTTACTTTATTCACATGATGGGTACCTATGTCCTTGCTTATACTTTGCAGAAATATTTTGAAAATAAATATATGTCAATAATTGCTTTGAATTATTGAAATAAAGACACTTTTCATGTCATTTACTTAGTAATAGCAGCAAGAATGTATTGTGTGATACCCAGATATCAAATACTTAAATCTATTTTGTTTTAAAAAGCATCTACTTTTCACTAGAATTACACTGTACTCCTAAGTCATGGAATGTGTGTATGTGTTGGGGGTAAGTGATGAAGGAGAAAAGGAAAAGAGAATACACACTAACTTGTCTTTATAAATATACTTTCTCAGATAAGTCTCCTAACAACCCCACTGGTATATACTATTATCCCCATTTTATAGAGGAGGAAAATAGAACTCAGTGAGGCCAGATACCTTGCCCATGCCTCCCGAGTGATGAAGTCTTGAACAAGAATTTGAACCTAACTATAAAACTCAGCTTTACAGGACACCACAAGATTTCTCAAAGTTTAAATTATTGTGCTGGAAACTTCTGTTTACAGCTAAAATAGAAAAGGGCAGGGCTAATTTAATTAAAAGAAATAATTTATAATATTACCCAAAGCAGTTTCTTTTTTAGCTTCTCCCAATGTTTCCATGACAGTTTTAGCTGAAGATTTTGATCATTTCTTATTTTGTCTTGCTGGTTTGCCCAACTCTAATTCCTGGACTTAACAAAAATATACTTGCTAAACAGGAATGAAAGGGCAGATCTTACACTGCTGTTTCTCTGCTTGGTTATTTGTGTAGTTAACATGGTCATTTCAGAGAGGGACTGAAGGTTGATGGAAGGAGGGGTGGCTTGACAGGGAAATTCCAGATGACAGGGATTGCCAGATTTCCTGCTGGCCCTTTATTGCCAAACTCCACCTCCTACTCTTCTTGCACAGCTGTGTGCTTCATTAAATAGTGATGTCTACAAATCACAGCAGTGTTAAAATGCAGAGCAGGGGGAATTCCTGGCTGCTGGCTGCTGCCAAGTTCCTAGAGTTTTAACAGCACATTCACCAAACTGCTTCCTCCCCCTCCAAGAACTAAGTTCAATATCAAGAGTGTATTCATCAATGATAGTGCCTCTCTGTTCTCTTGGAGAGTTTGAAATATCTTGTAGGCAACATGGTATGGGCCTTGTGTTGTCAGAGATAAGACTTCTGACATTCATATGGCCATTAGTCATCCCGTTGCATCAGGAACCGTTACCTAATTATTTGAAACAGATTTTCCCATTCACAATTTAGGCATAGTGATTGTCAGAAACCTGCCTTATGTGATTTAGGGCCCAGAACCCTGTTTCTACTGCTCAGGGGAGGGATAAAAGGGATGTGACTTAATTCAACAATGTATATTGAGAGTTGGGCTTCACTGGTGGCTCAGACAGTAAAGAATCTGCCTGCAGTGCAGGAGACCTGGGTTCAATCTCTGGGTCAGGAAGATCCACTGGAGAAGGGAATGGCAACCCACATATACCAGTATTCTTGCCGGGAGATTTCCATGAACAGAGGAGCCTGGTGGGCAACAGCCCATGAGATCACAAAGAGTCAGACATGACTGAGTGATTCACACACACACACACACATTAAGAGTTGATGTATGCAAAGCACTGTGCTGACTGAAGTAGAAAATGACAACATAAATAAAAAAGGTTAATATATACTAGAAGCGCTAGTGTGAGGGAAGCTCTGATGAGTGATATGCTAGAGATTTTAAAAAAGATGAAATGGATATATGGGGGAAATTGCAAATTTTACTTGGATAGATTAGAAATGTTTCAAGTGAGAGGTAACACTGGCTCAAGACTTTGAAGGGCCGATGAGAATGGAGGCACTTCCTATAGAGGAAAAAAAAAAAAGAGTAAAAAATGGTACAGAGAATGGAGTTCAGTGGATTATTAGAATGGCTTATTCCCTTGTGTTAAATGGTAGCATTATGTTACTGAATTATAATACAAACAGTATTATCTAGCTATTAAAAAAATAATAATGTAATTGTCTTCATATGGGCATTTTGTCTCCAATCATATCCATCTTCATCTTATCTTATACCGGCTGGATTCTTGCATTTATGTTATGTAGCTTGCATGTATAGGCATTTGAATCTGTGATCCTTGGGGCTAGAATAAAGAATATGAGAGAGACAGGCAGACTTATGGAGCTTCTTTAATGGGAATTTACTGATAATGGTTGTTGATGGCTGATACTGGTCAAAGAAGAGAGGGTCTGGAGGCCCCTGTAAGAAATTAATAGTAGCTGGTAGGCAGAACTTAAGTCTATCTTCCTCTGGGGAGTTTCAGTACCCAACTCAGACAAGAAAAACACAGCAATTCAAGTTAATTGTATTCACTGAGCACATACTTACATGAACAGTACAATAGGCACAGTGTTGGTTATTGAGATAGAGTAATACATTGCCCTTGTCTCCAACTGCAAGGAACAGAGACAGATAGACATGTAAGCAACTGTTGCACAAGATGAAGTTCAGCAAGAACTAGCAGTTTGCCATGGAAGTATGAAGGAAGACAGATTCATTTTGACCAGGGAGAAATAATAAACATTTATGAAGCATTATATTTGAGGTGAAATATAAAGACCAGCTGGGTTGTTGATTAGCAAACACATTTGGAATGGTATTTTTGATTGAAAGAAGTAGTAGTAGTGTTAGTCATTCAATTATGTCCAACTCTTTGTGACCCCACGGACTGTAGCTCACCAGGCTCCTCTGTCCATGGGATTCTCCAGGCTAGAATACTGGAGTGGGTTGCCATTCCCTTCTCCAAAGGATCTTCCCCACCCATTGACTGAACCCAGATCTCCTGCGTTGCAAACAGATTCTTTACCATTTGAGCTACAGGGAAGATCCTTGATTGAAAGAAAGAGTAAGCAAATAAAGACACCATAAATGCAAATACTATTTCAAAAATTAAGACTAGGGTATGAATCATATTTTATTATGAGTTGAGATTAGGGTCAGATCATCAAGTGTCCTCAAAGTCATTCCTTTAAGTTTGGACTTCAGACTTGATCATTGAAGATATCTGAGGTGCGAAGTGAAACAGGTCTATGAATAAACTCAGGGGTATTGAGTGGCTGCATTATTGCTGCATCTTACAGCTCTAAGAAAGAGCTAGGCTTGTCTGAGAATTCCCCAAACCACCACAGCATAAGGAAATAGTATTGATAGTATTCTGTACTGGAATTAATGATTATTTGACTTAAGGGTCAGATATATATTGAGATACACAAACCTAGCTCTTCATATGGGTTTTATGGCCACTTTTTCTCGAATCCAAGCTGTTTCTGTGGGCTCTCTCTTCTCTGATTTATTTTCTCCTAATTCACTGCCTGGTAAGTAATAGGCACTCAGTAAGTGTTTGCTGAATGAACAGACTTCTAACTTGTTCTAACGAGTGAGGCAGAGCCTGGTGATCAGAGCTTGGGTAAACAATCTGTGCATGAACATCTGGTTTTGAGCAGAACAGAAGACTAGCTTTTGATTCCTTTCTTTTTCTCCTTGAGTGCCTAGATAAATCACTCATCTCCTGAGGTGAGTCTCATTCATATGAAACCATTAGGGAATAGTCTTAACTGTGCTGTGCCATCAATGAACTGATCCAGTGGCAGATTCAGGAGTCAAGCTTCACATATCCCTGATTTATTTCCTCTTTTGAAAGGATCAGACTTTGAATACTGCCATAAAACACATAAATATATTTCAAAAAATACTATCTTATAAATAACAAGGTTGAACAGATAATTTACAATTTCCTGTCTAGAACTAATTAGCTGAGACAATTATTAAATACCTCATATAACAACAGACTGGTTCCAAATTGGGAAAGGAATATGTCAAGGCTGTATATTATCACCCTGCTTACTTAACTTATATTCAGAGTGCATCATGTGAAATGCCAGGCTGGATGAAGCACACACTGGAATCAAGACTGCCGGGAGAAATATCAATAACCTCAGATATGCAGATGACACCACCCTTATGGCAGAAAGCAAAGAAGAACTAAAGACCCTCTTGATGAAAGTGAAAGAGGAGAATGGAAAAGCTGGCTTAAAACTCACCATTCAAAAGACTAAGCTCATCGCATCTGGTCCCATCACTTCATGGCAAATAGATGGGGAAACAATGGAAACAGTGAAAGATTTTATTTTGGGGGGTATCCAAAATCACTCCAGATGGTGACTGCAACCATGAAACTAAAAGATGCTTGCTCCTTGGAAGAAAAACTATGACCAACATAGACAGCATATTAAAAAGCAGAGATATTACTTTGCCGACAAAAGTCCGTCTAGTCAAAGCTGTGGTTTTTCCAGTAGTCATGAATGTGAGAGTTGGACTATAAAGAAAGTTCAGTGCCGAAGAATTGATGCTTTTGAACTGTGGTCTTGGAGAAGACTCTTGAGAGTCCCTTGAACTGCAAGGAGATCCAACCAGTCAATCCTAAAGGAAATCAGTCCTGGATATTCATTGGAAGGACTGATGCTGAAACTGAAACTCCAATACTTGGGTCACCTGATACGAAGAACTGGCTCATTTGAAAAGACCCTGATGCTGGGAAAGATTGAAGGCAGGAAGAGAAGGGGACGACAGAGGATGAGATGGTTGGATGGCATCGCCAACTCACTGGATGTGAGTTTGAGCAAGCTCCAGGAGTCGGTGATGGATAGGTAACCCTGGCATTTTGCAGTCCATGGGGTCACAAAGAGTTGGACATGACTGAGTGACTGAACTGAACTAAGCTGATTATATTATATATATTTTACCTCAAAATTTTTTTACCCCTTTTCATAATTGTGAGTAATGCTTCCCAGCATATATAATTGCGTAGTATATTAATAAACAAGTCAATAATAATATAATAGGTACAAGTTAATCTCTAAGCCTTTTGAAAGACATTACAGATCGCTAGTTGGGATGACCCAGAGGGATGGTACAGGGAGGGAGGTGGGAGGGGGGTTCAAGATTGGGAACATATGTACACCCGTGGCAGATTCATGTTGATGTATGGCAAAACCAATACAATATTGTAAAGTTAAATAAATAAATGATAAGTTAAAAAAAACAAAAACATTTGATCAAGTGAAATGTTTTGTCCACTATGGAAAGAGTGGGTAAAGCCTAGTCTTCATTCTCTACAAAGTATACTTTTAATAGTTCCCATTTTTGCTTGACACATCTGAAATCCAAAAGCAATCTGGGTAAACAACTCTCCGGTTTACATGATAATGAATGATATATCATTGTTACCTACAGGAACATTAAAGACACCATGTAAGTGGAATTATGCATGCGTATCTGAGAGAGATGTATAACATAGATCCTTCATAAGTTGAGATGTAGAAGAGGCACTGTTAAACTTTTAACTCTTCAAGTTCTGGGCTCATCTTTTTCCTGCTGTGCCCTTGTGAAAGGTGGTCACATCCCCAGTGTTTTCTCCGACCCCCAGTGCCCTGCTTGTCCTGAAAGCTTTCAGAGATATATACAAAAAGATTAGGAACTCAGCTCTGGTCCCTTAAAATAGCGTCGGTTCATTGTTTAAGCTGTAGAATATACCAGAGAACAATGTAGATATAGCAACCATCAAAGGATAAGTATAGAAAAAAATCTTGCTTTGGTATTGGTTTAATAAGGCATACGTTTATGGTCAACTGCCTAGAAATTATGTACACTTTAGTGCTATTTAAGTGACTTGTGTCTTGGAAACCTCTCTTTTAAGACTTTCTTTCTCCTTCATGTATATCACAGTCTTTGGTAGATTCCCATTGGTTGAGGATCATCCTTAAACCTTTCCAAAGTAATTTAAAAAATGAGAGGGCACTGGCTTCTTGGGAGAGAATATGAGAGAAAGGGGTAAATAAATGCCCAACATTTCCTTCAGCATGCTTCTCGGAATTAATGAGTCAGTTTTACACACATGTGTGCACGCACACACACACACACACACACACACTTATATTCACACACCTCTTTATGTAAAAGACATTTCTTTAAGTAAATAAGTAAAGTAAATGTCGCTCAGTCGTGTCCGACTCTTTGCGACCCCATGGACTGTAGCCTACCAAGTTCCTCCATCCATGGGATTTTCCAGACAAGAATACTGGAGTGGGTTGCCATTTTCTTCTCCAGGAGATCTTCCCATCCCAGGGATCAAACCCAGGTGTCCTGCATTGTAGGCAGACGCTTTACCGTCTGAGCTACCAGGGAAGTCCGGTATCTAAAAACCAAAACTAAAAAAAAATATATCCAAGAAAAAGTTTTTTGATCTGTGTCCAACAAACTGTTATTATTTTCCATTTGGGCATAAATATATGTTTTAGCTCCTTAAAGTTAGAAATGACCATGTGACTTTGTTCTAACCAATACAATATGAGCAGGAGTGTTGCATGCGACTTTCAGACATCCTAAGGTTACAGTGAAAGAGAAATGTGTGAATCACTCAGTCTTGTGCAACTCTTTGCAGCCCCATGGACTGTAGCCCTCCAGGCTCCTCTGTCCATGGAATTCTCCAGGCAAAAATACTGGAGTGCGTTGCCATTCGCTTCTCCAGGGGGTTAAGATCGAACCGGAGTCTCCTGCATTGCGGGCAGATTCTTTACCAACTGGGCCACCAGGAAATGGGATCTTCCTTTGCTTGCTCTCTAACCTTCCCTTCCCCTCTTCTCCCTTCCCTCCCATTATCTCCTCTCTCCTCCTCTCTTCACTTCCAGGCTGGATAGATAAGGCTCAGAGGAAATTTTTTGAGCCATAGATGATAGCCTGGCCACTAGATGGAAGAATTCAAAATCTGTCTAGAAGTTGTAGGAAAGCTGCACCCAGGTGTAGGAAAGAGTTACCCCAAAGGAAATATCCTCCTATGACGGTATAGTGAGAAATAAACTTTGATTATGTCATTTATTTTGAAATTATGGCATTTATTTTTCACTGTAGTTAGCTTTTACTCTAAAACAAAGATCAGGTAAGGTATGTTCTGGTAAGCTAAAAGATGAAGTTCTCAGGGAAGATACATTTGACCTACTTATGAATGTGTTACTTTAATTCTTGTAGAGAATATGTCTTGATCAACAAAGACCTACTAGGTAAGTTAAGTCAGCAGATAGTTGTTACAGTTTCCTACTGCCATTTATGGTAAATGACTTTATACCCTTAATAAGGTCATAAGTACTGAGTCTGACACCATCTCTGTGGTGGTTTGCAGTCCAGCCACCATGGTATATAAATCTGGTGCTAAAAATTAGAACAGTTAGCCATGTGAAGAATTTGGGTTCTGTACCTAAACCACAATGAACCCTAATGCAGAATAGTAAAGATTTATTACTGTATAAGTTTCTATGCAGCAATTTGGTTTGTTTGTTTTTCTTTTGTTAAAAAAAATCAAGAGACCATAAAGTTGTCTGAGAAATAACTCAGTGCCTCTGTGAATACTGAGGCTCCTGGGAACTGAATCACGCCCCTCGGTATAACCCTGTGATTCATCATTCCCAGGGGGATGAGGGTTTAACTTTAGACCACAGTTTACAACAGGGATAACCATTACCTCCCTTTTATTTAGTGCCTTCCAGGTAACTGTACTAAACACTTTACTCTTGTAGCAACCTAACACATTATGTGTTTGTATCTCTGGTCTCCAAATAAGAAAACTGAAGTTTAGGAAGCATACATAACTTGTTCAAGGTCAACCATCTGTATATTGTGGCAAAACCAGAATTCCCAAATTCCTGTTCCTACTAGTGTTCCAGGCTCCTGTTATGGACCTATGGAACTTTAGGTTCTGTATCTTTAATTGTATTGGATAGCTCCCTTTTATATATAATGCTGCCTTTCATGAATATATATTTTGCCACTTTTATTATTGAAGTATAATTGATTTACAATGTTGTGTTAGTTTCAGATGTATAGCAAAGTGATTCAGGTATACATTATTATATGTATTACAAAATATAGGTTATTACAAATCATTGAGCATAGTTCCCTGCACTATACAGATGATTCTTGTCGGTTAGCTATTTTATATATAGTAGTATGTGTATGTTAATCCCAAATGCCTATTTTATCCTCCTATCCTTTTCCCCATTGGTAACATTAAGTTTGTTTTCTATATCTGCAGGTCTAGTTCTGTTTTGTATATAAGTTCATCTGTATTTTTTTAAATTCCACATATAAATGATAGGATATGTCTTTCTGACTGACTTCACTTAGTATGTTAATCTCTAGGTTCATTCATGTTGCCGCAAATGGCATTATTTCATCCTTTTAATGGCTGAGTAATATTCCACTGTATGTATAACCACATCTTTATCCATTCATCTGTCAATGGAGATTTAGGTTGCTTCCGTGTCTTGTCTATTGTAAAATAGTGCTGCAGTGAACATTTTGTTGTAATGAGTTACATCCTAAAAGTTTTCTCAAATTCTATCACTGGACTTTGGACACATTGTGGAAGCAATGTGATCATTTGAACATTTTATGTCCTTCCTCAATTATTTTGAATTTTAATACCTATGGTTGATTTGTGTTGAGGTTTGATAGAAAACAACAAAATTCTGTAAAGCAATTATCTTTCAATTAAAAAAATAAATAAAAAAGAAAAGGAACTTTTCAACTTTAATATCACTGAACACACTGGAGATGCAAGAAATCTATGACTCTTATTGTGACTAGACTGAGTAATGTTATGATAACTTGAATTTTGCAGGCGAACCTTTGAAAATGACCCCCCCAAAATAACAGTGATCACATTAACATTCTTCACCCATTGTGACACTAATCTATTTTTTTTTTGCAATTTTTCTTCTGTCCATCTACCTACCATTCCACTTGTTTCCTCCCAGAAAGAGTTGTAAGAATCTCCAAGTATCATTAGTTCTATTTCAAACCATAGATCATAATAACCTCTGAAATATAACTGTACACATGCACCAAATCAACAAATGTGGACATGCACACACAATGTTTTCTGCATTAAAGCTACTTCCATGTTTCAGCATCTGTGAAATTCAATAATTATGACTACTATTCAATAACCTTCCTAACACAAATACCTACTATTATGTGGGCCAATTATAGATAATCTCATAATAAAGATGCATAAAGTATTATCTTTCACATGGATCAAATCATGTATTCATTTGAGACAGAGTGTCATTGTAATACTTGTGACAAAGGTAATAACCTTCAAAAATAAATAAATGAATAAAGTTTTTTAAAACAAAGATGTGGGGTTCATAAGTAGAGATAACAGTTTGCTGCTTCTAGAAGAATTTGGATGAAATAAGAAATGAAAACAGATACACTGCTTTCATATACTGTAGCTATAGCTTTTTAAACACAAATAGACTGAATTTAAATTTTCCTAAGCTCAGTACACTAACATGCTACTGCTGCTAAGTCGCTTCAGTCGGTTCCGACTCTGTGCGACCCCATAGACGGCAGCCCACCAGGCTCTGCCGTCCCTGGGATTCTCCAGGCAAGAACACTGGAGTGTGTTGCCATTTCCTTCTCCAATGCATGAAAGTGAAGTTGTTCAGTCATGTCCGACTTTTTGCGACATCATGGACTGCAGCCTACCAGGCTCCTCTGTCCATGGGATTTTCCAGGCAAGAGTACTGGAGTGGGGTGCCATTGCCTTCTCCAGTCTCTCAGCCATAGATGTGACTGAATGAGAAAAGGAAGATTTCTCAATTGCTAGAATTGAAGAGGATGGTCAAGAAAAAAATAGTGGCAAAGGCAAAACCTGTAGGTGCAAAAGGGAAAAACCAGTCCATAGAAAACAGTGTTTTGATGACTAACGTATACACACTAATATGTATAAAATGGATAAGCAGGGACTAACTTATACACACTAATATGTATAAAATAAACAGGGACTTACTGTATAGTACAGAAAACTAATTAAATGTCTTATAATAACCCATAGTGGAAAAGAATCAGAAAAATAATACATATCTATATGTATATATGGTTGAATCACTTTGCTGTACACTAGAAACTAACACAAAATTGTAATTAATTATATTTCAGAAAAATGGTTATTGAAAAAATAAATAAAAGTTTTCTGAATCAGTTTGGTGGGAGTGAGGGGACTTGTACCTAGAGAAACTGTACTCCTCCTGGTAATAATTTTTTTTAATTTGTGGTTATCACATAATTTAAAACATATCTGTAGCTTTGGGGGCTGGAGGAGGGCACTTGGCTGATTCTGAGTCCTCAGTTTCCTAATCTGTGTGCAGCCCCCATCAGGCTCACCTGTCCTCCCTTGGTTACATGCCCATACTTCATGCTCATAGGTGCTCTTTCAAGTCTAATTTATGTGAAATCCTGTTATGTCCTCATATCATTTTTATAAACATTCTATCTGATACACACTTAGCCCATCTCCCCTTTATAACTTGAAGTATTGAGGATTATGCAGTTAAAATTTTATTTTGTAGGTCTGGGTCAGCAAAATTTTCTTGTAAAGGGTCAAATAATAAATATTGGCAGCCTTGCAGGCCCCACAGCCTCTGTCACAACTTCTCAGCTCTGGCAGAGTGGTGTGACATTGTCCATATATTGTACCTAAACAGGGCTCTGCTCCCAAACCTTCATTTACAGAAACAGCCAACGGTAGATTTGTAGATAGTAGTTTATAGACCTCTTTTGTAGATGAGACACTTCCATTTTTCTTAAGTAAAATTTCCTTTGAGAATCTTTTTCTATGGAATTTCTTTTCTATGGCTTCTTCTTTTCTTACTGTTTTTGAAATCTTTCCTGAAATTTAGATGAATGCCTTTAATATCATTTTCATTTCTTTTATTTGTGTCTATGACCAGCCTGGATTTGATCTCTAAGTGGGATGTCATTTAAGAAGCACAGGGTCATCAAGTAGAACTTAAAATAACTATTATTCATTTCATTTCTTAAAATTCTCATTTATTCTTTGTCTCTAGAAAGGTATTAAAGGAGACTCAATCCATAACCTTGAATGGCAAGTTCCTTTCTTCTTTCTTCTTCCCACATTTTCACACATTACACTCTATTCATCTTTTTTGCTATCCCAAATCCCCCTACCTCAGCAAGCTCAAACTACAAAGTTTTCATTTTTAACACTGTCTCCTCTGACTCAGAGCACTTTATTTTGCAGATTGATCAAACTACCCCTGCTAAATTAGTTAGTTCTTCCTTTTTCCCTTCTTCCATTCCCAAATTCAGAAGTAAGAACTAGGGCAAAGAAGGAAAATCTAGGCTACTAAAAACCAGGTCAAAATCCACCAACATTCCTGATTTTATTTTTTTTAAATCCAGTCAAATATTACCTGCATGATTTTTATTACCATTATTAGCTTAAGTTTCTTGCAATTATTTGTAAAATATACATATTTATACACAGTACCCAGAAAGGGTATCATTGTAGACAGCCTTAGAGGCCATTCTCCCTTCAACTCCTTTATATACTATACCTCATCATTAAAGACAGGAAGAGGTCAGGGAGAGGAAAGGGAGAGACTCCAACTACCACTTCTCTGCTTCATATTCAGCACTGCAGCACCTCCTCATAGACTTGGCCCTCTCACATTAAGACAAAGCAAGCAAATATCAAAGGCTCACCTGGCAAAACTGCCACCACTCTGTAACCACCTTCTAAGCAGGCCTGGGCAGCTGCAGGGGGAGAGAAAGGGCCTGTCCATAGACAAGGTTGGTCTCTCCAAGTCACATTTGTGAAGGCAGGCTGCCTATAGGAAGTGGGAGGCCCAGAAGCAAAGGAGGTGATTGTTATCAGATGGGGATGCCATCAGAGAGCACAGAGAAGGAAAAGTTTTCTGGAGGGAAGGCCTTAACTGCAGTTGGGACAGCAGTGGTTCTTTCCATAGTGAGGGAATTTGAGGCACAAAGTCTTTGTAGCCCTGTCATTGACTTGCAATGGGCAGTCTTCCCCAAGGGTCAGAAATAGCTCTGTGTCGAAGTCTGGTATCTGCTGAATGTAGCAAAACTGGGCCTGGTTGTATAATAGTAAAGGAACAATAGGTTTGGGGCCTTAAAACAGTATAATAATAAAATAGGAAGGAAGCTGGGTGATTATCTAGTAATCCAATAACCTTTCATTACCTATGCGGGAAAATCAAGACTTTCAAGAAAAAGGGGTTTCCCCCAAACTTTCCCAGCCAGTTAGTCTACAGCAAAAAAATGAATATGCATATTACCCTTGAGTGCTTTTTCTTCCGGATTGCTCTTTATGATTAGAAATGTTAACTTGGAGCAAGATGCAATAGGAGCTTTGGGTTATTCTGTGAAGATGGATGACAGGAAAGAGGAGTGAACCATCTTGCTTTAGAGGTTCAGCTAGAACTTTGCTTCATGAAGGAGTTTCTCTAGACCTCCTGTAGGCTGTCCCCTTGTTTGTTTTGCATGTCCAGACTTCCCTCTCTAGGAGTCCGGGTCAGCCAGCAGCCCAGGTGATTCTGATTTGCTTATTTTCCCCACTGTAGAATCCCTGGAGCTAGATGCCAATGGCTCTTAACCAATGCCTCCCGTTAGCAGCTCTTGTGGAACTCTTGAATTTTTAAATAGTACTCCTGGCCAGATTCCACTCTTCCGAATTTGGATTTAATTGGTTTGCAGAAGTGCCCATCCATCTATATTTTGAGCATCTTATGTCTTCTATTGTGTAACCAAGTTTGAGAAATACAAGACTATAAGAAGATGAAAGATTCAGCCTCGAATAGGCTAACAGCACACAACTGGAGAGGTAAGGTGGACTGTTTGGAGAGATGTTACTGAGGATGAATTAGGCCAGAAGAGGGCCGTTGCTCAAGAGGAGAGGAGAAAAGAGCAAGAGGCTAGAGGCCTATTGAGGAGGGTAATGAGGTTCGAATGGACTCAGGTGGAAGCACTCTGCTAGCGTGATTAAGCAAAGGCTTTAGGGTTTTGAAGGAAACTGTAAAGACAGATCTACAGGCTCGGGGCTGAAGAATATTTAGTTTCCTCAGCAAGAAGGAGTGGCAAAGGACAGATTACTCAGAAGGAAATGTTTTTGAATTGACAGGTAAAGTAAAGATAATAATGGGACAGTTCTAGAAGTGGGAGTGTTTTACAGTCAGAATTTCTAAGGCCTTGGTCTGACAGATAACGAGGTCAAAAGCCTCCTGTAGAATGAATAATATAATTTTGGACCCAGAGGACCTTAGAGATCATCAGTGTCAGCCTCCTCACTTCACAGAGGAGGACTGTAAATCCCATAGAGGGTCAGAAACTTGCCCAGGATCACCTATAAGCTGAGTTTTTGACCTCTGTCCTGGTAGAGTCCTCACAGTGTAATGGTAAATAGCACAGCCTGCAGAGCCTGCTGCCCTCTCTTATCAAGTGTGCATCTTTGGGGGAACTTACCAGTTGTCTGTGTGCCTCAGTTCCCTCATCTCTAAAATGAGGATAATGATAGTCCACTTTATTATGGGTAATTGGGTAGATTATAAGCCTTGCTCTCTGCAAAACATTTAGAACAATGCCTAACATGTGATATGTGCTCTGTAATAGCAATTATAATTATTATACCATACTGTTTTACTCAAGTGATAAAAAAAAATCCTAGTGAATAAGGCTGTGATAATACCCATTTAAGGATGCAGATTTGGAGAAAATGCAGATTTCTCAAGGTGCTCTATTTTTGATAACAACTGCAATGGAATAGATTTCAGGTGAATTGCAAAGCTGTGTGTTTTCATGTGCAGTTTTGTTAAAGTGTAGATTCCTGGACCTCACTCCAGATTATCTGAACTAGAATCTCCTGGAGGTATGGACAGGGACTCTGTATTTTCCAAATACAGACCTGTAGAACAGTGAAGTTTGGCACTTACTTCCACTTTGGGGAAGTGGAATAACCTCCTAAAATCAGTATCCGAGGCTTTTCCTCTCCATGAGAGATAGGTACTGTTCTCTTTTCACTGTGACAGATATGGAAATTGAGGCTCAGAGAGGCTGAATAACTTTCCCCAAATGACTGACTTTGTAAATAACAGAATAGAGCCTCTGAAGTCAAACCCTTAAGACCCGTTGAGTTGCCATCTTCCCAGTTATCATGTGATCTTGAGGAAAAGCATGACTAGGTTTCAGTTTTCTTATCTGGAGAATGGGGTAATATTGGTATTTACATGATATTATGAAAATTAATATATGCCAAGTATGTTGCAGAGTACCTTGCCCATAGATGCAATCAAATATTAACCGTTATTTCTGCTCTAGATATTGGCATTGTTATTTTTACTCCAACTTTCCAAAAACTTACTTCAGTAAGTATTAACTTGGCCCCCACCCCACCCTTGTACCAGATACTCTGCTATACTGTGAAGCCACAAAATCTAAATACTGAAATAAATGATGTTCTTGTCTCGAAAAACCAACCAATCATTCAATGGAAACTAAATAAAAAACTAGACTCTAACAAAAGATGTGATCTTAATCAGACAGGAACCATAAAGGGCCATAATGATTTAGCAAAAAACAAATGTTATCTACAAGGATACCTTAGAAAATATGTCATTCCGTGTAGGTAAGTTTTTTAGATAAAATTTTTAAATAGCATTTTTTCCTTTTTATATTGTAATGTAGATATTTCTGAAAATAAGGCATACATACTCTGCTGTCCTTCTAAACCAAGAACAGGGCTTCCCTCATAGCTCAGTTGGTGAAGAATCTGCTTGCAATGCAGGAGACCTGGGTTTGATTCCTGGGTTGGGAAGGTGCCCTGGAGAAGGAAATGGCAACCCACTCCAGTATTCTTGCCAGGAGAATCCCATGGACAGAGGAGCCTCCAGGCTACAGTCCATGGGGTCATAAGAGAGACCAAACCGAGAAAGTATGTGCCATGAAAATGCTTGATGACTCAGAGTTACTACTAAAAACCTTATTCATTATAGCAAAGTCCTCAGGGGTTTCTGAGGATATACCCATCTCTTTGTTTCCATTCTTGGTTTTAATTTTTTTTTCTGTCTCTTGTATTGCTACAAAACATCCACTTCCCTCCTTTAGAAATCTTTGTGATTTGTTATAAAGAATGAAGTCTTCAGAGTCAATCTGATCTGTATTTGTATACTAACTATGCTAGTTTGCATGAACCAAGGCCATTCATTCATTCATCAAATGTTTATAAATGCCATATTATTATGTCAGGAATTCTGGTACTTATAGGGATACAAAAACATATTCATCCAATTTTCTGTCTTGGGAGACTATAATGTGAAAGTTTCTTATTCATAACTATAATTTTCTCACATCTCTCAAGTAGAGCTAAGGAAATAACCAACATTGAAATATTAGGAATTTGGGGGAAGTGGTAGGCGAGGGGTACAAAAATACCTACATCAGTGTGGCAATGACTTTATTTTCTTAAAAATATTTTTGGTTGTTAATTTGTCCACTCTGGGTCTTTGTTGCAGCATGCAGGGTCTAGTTCCCTGACCAGGGACTGAACCTGGGCCCCTGGCATTGGGAGCATGGAGTTTTAGCCACTGGACCACCAAGAAAGTCCCTATGGCTTTTTTCTTAAAAGCAAAAAAAAAAAGTCTTTAGATTTCTTTCATGAAAACCAACACTAACATAGTTCTTTAGTAATGGCGAAGTGGCATAACAAGAACTTTCAGAAAGGAAAGGATATTCTTTGCTTATGAAACCTTATGAAACGTTTCATAGGAATGAGATATTTTCAGAAAGCAGTGGAAGCCTGTATTTCCAGATGCTGTAATAGGTTCTAGGGATGTAGAAGCGAACAAAGCAATGGTTGCTCCCAGTGACTTTGCATTCTGATGGAGAACTGTCAATAGACCAATAAATATATAATACAGTTGCAGATAAGAGATTGAAAAAAAATATATAGAAGTTCATAGAATGATTTTATTGAATTTATTTGTCTAAATTCAATCTAGTGCATTCCTCAATATTAAGAGAATTCTTCTGATTCAGTTTCCTCACAGTCCTTCTAGACCTTTATACTCATATGGGACTATCAATAAAACCCCTGTGAGTCCTCATTTATAGAAAGTATAGATGCTGAGAAATAAAATCCTTTCCAATTTTTTTTTTTGTTGTTGTCACTGTTATTGTTGTTCTACAACTCTGTGTTGTAAAGAACTAGGAAATTAATAATGTGGTTCTTGACTTCCAGTCCCTTACTTGTTAACTGGGGCAATGCCATTTCAACATGAGTAAATTATAAAAGAATTAACTAAGGAAAGAGTACTTGAAGTTTGCCAATTGAGGAAATGAACTCAAACAAACAAACAAAAAAAAAATTGTCACTGGCTTAACCCATCCAGCAGCTATAACAAAATACCACCAAATGGCTTATCAACAACAGAAATTTATTTCTCACAGTTCTGGGATCTAGTAAGTCCAAGATCAAGGCATCAGCAGGTTCGATGTCTGATGAGGTCTCACTTCCTTGTTCATAGATTACTAACTTCACTACGTAGTGAAAGGGGCAAGAGAACTCTGTGGAGCCTCTTTTTAAGGGAACTAATCCCATTCATGAGGACTTCACCATCATTACCTAATTACCTCCCAAGACCTCACCTCCAATAAGTTTCACCATATGGATTTTGGGATAGACACAAACATTCAGTCTATTGCAGTAGCCCTTCTGAGCTGAGTTTACTACTGAATGTTGGTAAATGTAAGTGATAAAGCTTGTGGGAAGATGGTGGAATACAAGAGATCATGATCTGAAAAGATTCTTGGCTGAAAACAAGCAAGATGTAGAATGCAGCTGGCTGAATACTTTAGAAAAGAGGGTCTTCTGAAAAGAATAAAGAGAATGATGGGCCAGAGCTGATTAGCTTTTGTCTAGGGCACAAAGATGAGTGACTGCAAATTCTAAGTCAGGGAAAAGTGACCTGATATAAATGCTGTCTGGGAAAGACTGATGATCATATGCAGGTTAGAAGAGAATTCTGACAAGCAAAATGAAGGTAGGAAGAAAGTTCAGTGGGAATTGGGAGTGCAAGAAAAGATTTCTGTCTATAAATCAGAGAAAACTTACCTTTAAGGAAGCAAATGCCTATGATTAAAAGAAGGGCACAAAATATGAGTCTTAGAAGATTCAGTACTTAAGAGAGGGAATATCACCTCAGAGTTAAAAACTGGTGAATTGACATTAGATACACTGGCTCGATAAAGGACAGAAATGGTCTGGACCTAACAGAAGCAGAAGATATTAAGAATTGGTGGCAAGAATACATGGAAGAACTGTACAAAAAAGATCTTCATGACCCAGATAATCATGATGATGTGATCACTAATCTAGAGCCAGACATCGTGGAATGTGAAGTCAAGTGGGCCTTAGAAAGCATCACTATGAACAAAGCTAGTGGAGGTGATGGAATTCCAGTTGAGCTGTTTCAAATCCTGAAAGATGATGCTGTGAAAGTGCTTCACTCAATATGCCAGCAAATTTGGAAAACTCGGCAGTGGCCACAGGACTGGAAAAGGTCAGTTTTCATTCCAATCCCAAAGAAAGGCAATGCCAAAGAATGTTCAGACTACCACACAATTGCACTCATCTCCCACACTAGTAAAGTAATGCTCAAAATTCTCCAAGCCAGGCTTCAGCAATATGTGAACTGCGAACTCCCTGATGTTCAAGCTGGTTTTAGAAAAGGCAGAGGAACCAGAGATCAAATTGCCAACATCTGCTGGATCATGGAAAAAGCAAGAAAGTTCCAGAAAAACATCTATTTCTGCTTTATTGACTATGCCAAAGCCTTTGACTGTGTGGATCACAATAAACTTGTGGAAAATTCTTCAAGAGATGGGAATACCAGACCACCTGACCTGCCTCTTGAGAAATCTGTATGCAGGTCAGGAAGCAACAGTTAGAACTGCACATGAAACAACAGACTGGTTCCAAATAGGAAAAGGAGTACGTCAAGGCTGTATATTGTCACCCTGCTTATTTAACTTATATGCAGAGTACATGACGAGAAATGCTGGACTGGAAGAAACACAAGCTGGAATCAAGATTGCCAGGAGAAATATCAATAACCTCAGATATGCAGATGACACCACCCTTATGGCAGAAAGTGAAGAGGAACTCAAAAGCCTCTTGATGAAAGTGAAAGAGGAAAACGAAAAGTTGGCTTAAAGCTCAACATTCAGAAAACGAAGATCATGGCATCTGGTCCCATCACTTCATGGGAAATAGATGGGGAAACAGTGGGAACAGTATCAGACTATTTTGGGGGGCTCCAAAATCACTGCAGATGGTGACTGCAACCATGAAATTAGAAGACGCTTACTCATTGGAAGGAAAGTTATGACCAACCTAGATAGCATATTCAAAAGCAGAGACATTACTTTGCTGACTAAGGTCTGTCTAGTCAAGGCTATGGTTTTTCCAGTGGTCATGTATGGATGTGAGAGTTGGACTGTGAAGAAGGCTGAGTGCTGAAGAATTGATGCTTTTGAACTGTGGTGTTGGAGAAGACTCTTGAGAGTCCCTTGGACTGCAAGGAGATCCAACCAGTCCATTCTGGAGATCAGCCCTGGGATTTCTTTGGAAGGAATGATGCTAAAGCTGAAACTCCAGTGCTTTGGCCACCTCATGCGAAGAGTTGACTCATCAGAAAAGACTCTGATGCTGGGAAGGATTGGGGGCAGGAGGAGAAGGGAACGACAGAGGATGAGATGGCTGGATGGCATCACGGACTCGATGGACGTGAGTCTGAGTGAACTCCGGGAGATGGTGATGGACAGGGAGGCCTGGCGTGCTGCAATTCATGTGGTCATGAAGAGTCAGACACAACTGAGCGACTGAACTGAACTGAGCTGACACTGACTCTAATGAGAGAATTTGGGGGTTGGGACATGCTATACAGTAGGTCCTTGGTGGTTATCTATTTTATATGTAGTAGTGTATGTATGTTAATCCCAAACTCCTAAATTATCTCTCCCACCCTTTCCCCTTATCCATTTAAGCTTTGCTTGTCAAAAGTGAAGCTGGAAGATGGGTTTGACTTCAAGAGAAGGAACAGACTGGTCATTTTTCAAAATGAAGTTGAAAAGAAAATATTTCCTTCCAAAAAATAGTTCTTAATGGGCCTGCTTTAGATTATGCGGGTGGCTTCCAGGAAATGAGTTTACCTCAAGTATGTGAATAAATTTACTCCTCCAGGGCTCTTGGGCACTGTTGGGTTCAATAAAGAGGCAGTTTACTAAAAGACATCAAGGTGCTCTTCAGCATCCTTAAAATTAAGCATGACAATTAATAATGATAATAGCAGAGTAAAATGAAAGCAGTGGAATGTTTCTGAACTAAAAATATGAAAGAAATTTTGTGATTTGGACTGCTCCTGAGGCCAATCAACACCCAGGGATTGAACCTGCATCTCCTGAATTGATTGGCAGGCAGATTCTTTATCTCTGAGCCACCAGGGAAGCCCTGAATTAACACAGAGATTTCACCCAAAGGCAAAACATTGGAAGATAGGAATTACTTCATTCTTCCTGATACCAGCTGATCACTTCCCTTCTTTTCTCTGAAAAATATTTTGCGTGTTTATTCACAAATGGACATCTTTTTTTTGGGTGTTAGTTCTAAAAGATCTTGTAGGTCTTCATAAAACCGTTCAACTTCAGCTTCTTCAGCATTACTGGTTGGGGCATAGACTTGGATAACTGTGATATTGAATGGTTTTCCTTGGAGACGAACAGAGATCATTCTGTCGTTTTTGAGATTGCATCCAAGTACTGCATTTCGGACTCTTTTGTTGACCATGATGGCTACTCCATTTCTTCTGAGGGATTCCTGCCCACAGTAGTAGATATAATGGTCATCTGAGTTAAATTCACCCATTCCAGTCCATTTTAGTTCGCTGATTCCTAGAATGTCGACGTTCACCCTTGTCATCTCTTGTTTGACCACTTCCAATTTGCCTTGATTCATGGACCTGACATTCCAGGTTCCTATGCAGTATTGCTCTTTACAGCATCGGATCTTGCTTCTATCACCAGTCACATGCACAACTGG
>SJYT01017459.1:88341-101858 GCA_006410635.1 Cephalophus harveyi
TGCAGTGGCTTCTCTTGTGGCAGGACACAGGCCCTGTGGTGTGTAGGCTTCTGTAGTTGCAGATCCTGGTCTCTGGAGCATAGACTCAGTAGTTGTAGCACATGGGCTTATTTGTCCCAGGGCGCGTGGAATTTTCCCAGAGCAGCGACTGAACCTGTGTCTTCTGCATTGGCAGGTGGATTCTTTACCACTGAGCCACCAGGGAAGCCCTACTTTTTTTTTTTTTTGAATGAAAGATTCTTTAAATTCTACAGTGCTTTACAATGTTTAATTTTTTGCCAAGTGGAATAAGTCAGACAGAGAAAGACAAACACTGCATGATATCATTTATATGTAGAATCTAAAAGATACAACAAACTGGTGAATAAAACCCAAAAGAAGCAGACTGACAGAGTGACCGACCAGTGGGGAGAAGGATGGGAAGGGCAATATAGGAGTAGATTTTCCAGAAAGGATTATTAGGGGATTATATGAAATCATCGGAGAAGGCAATGGCACCCCACTCCAGTACTCTTGCCTGGAAACTCCCATGGACGGAGGAGCCTGGTGGGCTGCAGTCCATGGGGTCGCTGAGAGTTGGACACGACTCAGTGACTTCACTTTCACTTTTCACTTTCATGCACTGGAGAAGGAAATGGCAACCCACTCCAGTGTTCTTGCCTGGAGAATCCCAGGGATGGCGGAGCCTGGTGGGCTGCCATCTATGGGGTCGCATAGAGTCGAACACAACTGAAGCGACTTAGCAGCAGCAGCAGCATGAAATTATGTGTGTGAAACTTTTGATGCGTGTAAAGCCCTTTTGAAAACCTTTCTCTCTCTCTCTCTCTTTTTTGTTTTTAAATAGGGCTTCCCTGACGGCTCAGTGGTAAAGAATCTGCCTGCTAATACAGGAGGCACAGGTTCAATCCCCGGTCTGGGAAGATCTCATATGCCTTGGAGCAACTAAGCCCATGTGCCACAATTATTGAGCCTGTGCTCTAGAGCCCAAGAACTGCAATTGCTGAGCCCACACACCGCAACTACTGAAGCCTGAATGCTCTGGAGCCCGTGCTCTAGACAAGAGAAGCCACCACAATGAGAAGCCTGACCACCGCAACTGGAGAGCAGCCCCAACTCTTTGCAATGCAACTAGAAAAAAGCCCATGCAGCAACGAAGATCTAGCATAGCCACAAATAAATCAGTAAAATTATTTAAAAAACATTTACAGTTTTCCCTTTCCTTCAGAATTACTTTGCCAACAAAGATCTGTCTAGTCAAAGTTATGGTTTGAAGAATTGATGCTTTCGAACTGTGGTGTTGGAGAAGACTCTTGAGAGCCCCTAGGACTGCAAGGAGATCAAAGCAGTCAATCCTGAAGGAAATCAGTCCTGAATATTCACTGGAAGGACTGATGCTGAAGCTGAAACTCCAATCCTTTGGCCACCTGATCTGAAGAACTAACTCATTGGAAAAGACCCCGATGCTGAGAAAGATGGAAGGAAGGAGGAGAAGGGGACAACAGAGGATGAGATGGTTGGATGGCATCACTGACTCAATGGACATGAATTTGAGCAAGCAGAGATCCAACCAGTCCATTCTGAAGGAGATCAACCCTGGGATTTCTTTGGAAGGAATGATGCTAAAGCTGAAACTCCAGTACTTTGGCCACCTCATGCGAAGAGTTGACTCATTGGAAAAGACTCTGATGCTGGGAGTGATTGGGGGCGGGAGGAGAAGGGGACGACCGAGGATGAGATGGCTGGATGGCATCACTGACTCGATGGATGTGAGTCTGAGTGATTTCCGAGAGATGGTGATGAACAGGGAGGCCTGGCATGCTGCAATTCATGGGGTCGCAAAGAGTCGGACACAACTGAGCGACTGAACTGAACTGAATTCACAAATGGAAATCAATACTGGGTTTGCCGAAGAGAGACCCTGGAGATCCTTAAACCTAGACAATTGATTTTTTTTTTTTAAACAGAATCGTTTCTTCAAATGAAATCTTGCTCAGAGCCCTAATACATGGAAAACAGACAAAAGTCAAACTTCATTGTATTAAGGACAGGTATGTTTCTGGAGATCTACTGATATGGCCATTTCTTTATATATATATGAGTACACTGAGGCACCTAGGGTTTCATGAAATAATTTGATAACCACCAATCTATAACACAACCCACACTCATCTTTTAAATAAAGCCCTCTTGATGCTTGAGGCTGTGAGGGAGGAAGCTGCCCAATTTAATGTTGCAAGCCTGAGACAAAGGTGACCTAGAAGAAAATGAGAGGTGATAGGGGTGTTGATTTGGTCCAAGGCTACAGATACAGAATGCAAGATTTGAACTGAATTGAAATGAGGGAAGATTCCAGTTTAATGCAATTATCAATACGTCTGTGTGACACTTTTGCAACTTTAACAAACCTTTCAAATACACTATTTAGGTAGCTTAGTTCAGTACGTATTGCCTGGATACAAATTATATAGTATTTAATCTAATAAAATCAGTGTATTTATTATGTAAATACAATCATTGCTTGTGTAAACAAAAAGGTATAACATATTTTCTATAGGTAAACCTTTCAAGTAAGGCCTTCAACCACTCTGTGAAGGAAGCATAGCTGAAAAATGTATGGTACAAAAATAGTAACATGGCCATGGCTTCATGGAATGTCAACAGTAAAACTGAGATTTGAACCCAAGTCTGTCTTATTCCAATACCCATGTTCATTCCACTCTAACCTCAAGGAACTATCAAACTGCAGAGATGAGAGATCTAGGCTTCAGTTCAGTTCAGTCGCTCAGTCGTGTCCAACTCATTGCGACCCCATGAATCGCAGCACGCCAGGCCTTCCTGTCCATTACCAACTCCCGGAGTTCACTCAGACTCACGTCCATCGAGTCCGTGATGCCATCCAGCCATCTCATCCTCTGTCATCCCCTTCTCCTCCTGCCCCCAATCCCTCCCAGCATCAGAATCTTTTCCAATGAGTCAACTCTTCGCAAGAGGTGGCCAAAGTACTAGAGTTTCAGCTTTAGCATCATTCCTTCCAAAGAAATCCCAGGGCTGATCTCCTTCAGAATGGACTGGTTGGATCTTCTTGCAGTCCAAGGGACTCAAGCGTCTTCTCCAACACCACAGTTCAAAAGCATCAATTCTTCGGCGCCCAGCCTTCTTCACAGTCCAACTCTCACATCCATACATGACCACAGGAAAAACCATAGCCTTGACAAGACAGACCTTAGTCAGCAAAGTATTGTCTCTACTTTTGAATATGCTATCTAGGTTGGTCATAACTTTTCTTCCAAGGAGTAGACTTAGCCTTCAATTATTTAAAATTCTTTGTCATAATTGTTACACAAGTAAAAAGCTAGCATTTACGAGATGCAAGAGGCCAAGGATATTTAAAGAAAAATTTTATTTCAAATAAACAACTGGGAAATCCGCTGTGGGCTGGAGAGCACTGAGGTCTGGGCAGGCGTTTGAAAGGCAGCAGAGTAGAGATGATGCTCTTTATGTAGCATTCAAGAAAACTGAAGCTAACACAAATGAAGGGCATTTTCAAGGGGATGGAGCTGGTTAGCTGTAACATCAGAGATGCAGGGAAGGTCTTTTTAGAAATCAAAGAGAAACTAAAGGGAAAATATGAAAGAAAGGAATATCAGAGTAAGCATGAGAGAATCCAGAACTTCCATGTAGAAATAGTAAAAGAAGTAGAAATCCTAAGTGACTATGGAGTCAATGATAGTTTTTCTCTCTGCTTCAGAGGGGAGTGACAGTGTCTCACTTCCATCTAAGCTCCTTTCTTCTTTTTGAGTCAGCCCCATACTGTCTGTTATTTAAGATCTAGGTTATGTTAACTGTCAGTCTCTTAGAAACTATATCTACGTTTCTGCCACCTTTAAGGAAAAACTTGTACTAATTTTCATATTAAATGTCACACACTGAACATCACTGAGAATCTACTTCGTGCTGCTGGGTTTACCTTCTAGTACTCACCTGGCTGTCAGGTTACCAACCATGGTGTTAAAATGTTTGGCTTTTAGGGATGTGCTTGTGGGTCCATGTACAGATAATCCATATGACAGTTATTGACATTTTGGAGTTTGAATAATTCATACATTTGTTTACCTCCATTTCTTTCACTGCTTAGGAATTGTTTTTATTTTCTCCACTTCCTTCTCCTTCTGTCTTATTTGAAGGAACATAAACATATTCAAAAGTGTCACCTGTGGGTGAAATCTTAACTCTCAGTCAGTATTAGATTTATTAAATTTCACTTCTTTTCTACTCACTAGTTGGGAGTATATAAACCGTGTCTGGATTCTTTCCCCAAAAGAAATTTTAAAAAATGAATGTACTCTTTTGATGTAAAGATATTGGATTTTCAGATGCTCTTCTAATTATAGACAGATTTTCTGGATGGGCCCATGAGGAACATTGTAAACTTTCATAGCCACGCTTACTTCCACCTCCATCAGGTTAACTTTCTTACTCATTGTACCTGCTCTGCCTATGTTATTTCATCTGTTCTCGTGGATTACTTTCACCCTATGGTGAGGATTTCTGTTTCTAAACTTCTGGCCTGTTTCTCTCCCATAAGTTTAAGATTTATTCAACTGTGTGCTACACTTTTAGTATATCCCATTGGTACCTCACACTTAACATGCTAAGATGGAACTCATCATCTCTCCTTTCTTTCCAAGCCAGATATTTCGACTGTATTCATTGGTTTAGTTAATGGAATCATCAACCACTGAGTTCAATAAGGTTGGAAACTTGAAGTCATCTTTGCCTCTACTATTGCTTCTTCTTCCATCAGTAATATAAACAATATCTGATTTAACCTTTTCACTAATTATTAAAATTGTTCCCATCTTCTCTACCCCCACTTCTATCATCCTGCTGTCTTATCTGGACTTATACAACAACCTCATAAATAACTTTGTCCATAAACCAATAAGCTATAAATCCTTCCTCCATACAACTTTCAGATTGATCAATGTAAGACATATCCTGTGTCAAACTCATGCTTCAAATCCTTTAATACTGTAGAGATGGCTACATTAACCTACATATGTGATAAAAAATATTGTATAGAAATGAATACATACATATAGATACAAAGGAAAGTGCAATAATATTAGAATATCTGAATAAGATTCATATCAATGTCAATATTCTAGTTGTGATATTATATGACAGTTTTGTAAGATGTTACTTCCCATTGGGGAAAATTGGGTAACTGGTACATGGATATGCTATATTTTATTATAACTGTATGTGACTATAATTATTTCAAAATATAAAGTTTGCTTAAAAATATCTTACAAAATTCTTCAACACTCACCAGAAGAATTTAAGCTTTTAAAACAACATGTCACAACATGTTGCTTTCCACCTTTATCTCCTGGCATTCTTGGCCCAAAATTTTTACACTAGGCTAATAGTGTTACAGACTGCTCACTCTGTAACTTTAGTCCTTATCTGGCCTGACTAATTTCTTCTCATCATTTAAGGCTTTTTCCTTGATCTATCAGATGTGATGGTATATGTCATCATTGTACTTTTACAGTGTTATGCACATTTTATCACGTTTATTAGAGATTTCCCCCCTGTTTTAACTTCTTTACCAGGACCTTTTAGTGGGTGAAACAGTCTTATTTACTTTTATTTCCAGTGCCCATTAATTTCCTGACAAATAATAGATGTTCTCTGTATATCTGACTTTAGTAAATGAATGTGCCTCTCTGTAAGTTTGAAAACCATCAACTAATCTTATTATCTTCTACTCTATAACTAGACTTAAATCATTCATTTGCAAATTTAAGATGATTGACTATCCTACTATTTCTTTAACTCTTTATTATACTAACAGTAATGATTAAGAGCTTAGCTAAATTCATCCTGGAGTAAAATTAGTGTACTGATAATCACAATGAATCATATATGTTTAAGGTGAGATATGCAGATAGAATGCAGATTTGGAGACTATATCACCTGAGAAAGCTGATGTTTTCCTTCACATGTATAAGGATCAAGTTTTCTTTCTTTTTTTTTTTTTTAAGTAAAAGCAAACTTGAGGACCCTATAACAAAATGAAGCAAATAGAAATACCATTCATTTGTAGTGCATTCAGATGTTTGCTTATCCCTTGGTCTGACATAGAATTCTACACTCCAATTAAAAACCACCCACGTATACATTAAGATGTGTAACTAGTGATAAAAAAGAAAAAAATTGAATTCACAAGTTTGAATTTATTGTCCCTGGGCCTGATGCTCAGATGGTAGTTATGAGAGGGGTGATTATGCTGAGGGTAAAATTTAAGGTTTCTAAACTCATTTTTATTTTCTGATTTTTGTTTTTACTTGCTGGAGGCTGAATGGGCAGATAATCAATTGAGACATTTGTGAAATGGGTTTAATAATAGGTTAGACTCACTGTCAGACTTAGTGAGGGAATGTTTATTTTCTTTTTGAAATCTGCAGAATGTAGATTTTGGATAGTGAAGGTGCAGAGTGTAACTTTTCTAGTTAAGAAATAGAGCTTTGATAGAAGACTCGATTGCCTGATTTTAATGGCAAAATGGGATCCTTGCCACTGCCTAAAGAGATACCAGTTGCTTAACTTGTAAAATTTGCTGTGTATACCTGCATGTTTTTGAAACTTCACTCACTCAACTTTTTGATTGACTATGTTTTAATTTTAATATTCTGTGTCATTAATATAGAAACTATAACCCTAGTTTCATTTTTTATCCTTTTAAGGTTTGTAGAAACCCCAGCCCATTTCTCTTGGAAAGAAAGTTATTACCGATCCACTATGTCCCAGAGCACACAGACAAATGAATTCCTCAGTCCAGAGGTTTTCCAGCACATCTGGGATTTTCTGGAACAGTAAGTATCAAATAAGCAAAAAAGCTGTTTTACGTGAATTGTTATAAATAGGTAGTGGTGGATAGTCGAAGTACTGCTTATGAAGGCATATTTTTAGAATCAATAAAAATCAGGTGATATTATTGGGAAAAAATTATTCTCTCCAATAGCATCTCTGTGTTCAAAATTCAGCACAGATTTATTCAGTTTTCAACACCAGAAAATCATTATTGTTCCAAGGTGGTATAATTTTGGAGGATCAGAAGGACTCTCCTACCTAACCCAAAATAATTTCCCCAATGACTCTCTGATACTCAAATTCATTCCTTTGGGTTAAAGACTCTCATATACTTTTCTATTGTAAACAATCTCTGAGAAAGTAAAACACTAAATTTTATTGTTCATTATACCTTGCTAGGAAAAGGATAATTATCTCCTTAAGATTAGGCTGGGGCATCTAAGTAAATTAAGGGAAAGATGAAACAAGATCAGAGTACTGGGGACCCATACGATTAGGATACACCTCTGACTCGTTCCTTCTATTCTGTGTTCCACCTAGTGATTCTTTGATAAGGGCAGTGATTTTTACTTTACAAATGGAGCTTAGATTTGGAATGCCAGAGGCTTCACATCTGGTAAGTATTTGAGCCAGAATTCATGATGAGAGTTTCTGACTCCAACCAATGAGCTTTGCCAACTTGAAAGCAAAAAGAGCTCATTGTTACCAACTAAATAAGTGTGTGTTAGTCCCTTTCCACACCTAACACACTTTTGTTTTCCTTTATGGCAGACCCATCTGTTCAGTTCAGCCCATTGACTTGAACTTTGTGGATGAACCATCAGAAAATGGTGCAACAAACAAGATTGAGATTAGCATGGACTGTATTCGCATGCAGGACTCGGACCTGAGTGACCCAATGTGGGTGAGTGGCATGGGCTTCTCCTTTAAATCTGTGGGCCATGGTATCCACTGCTCTGTTATACTTCTTCCATGGCACATAAAAAAGCAGGTGACTGAATGGTCAAGACCATTGGAAAGAGAGTCATTGTGGTCAGCAGAGAAATAATTAAGAGCTGTGGATTCTGAGTCTGCCTCAACTCTGCATAATGTATATGTTTCCACTGGTGTGGAGAAGGGGATTGGAAGTAATTCCTTGCATTCTTTATCTGAATCGCTCCTCCCAGTGTTTCACAGCTGGTGGAGACAGAACCAGAGTCAAGTCCTGAATTGTATCCAAAGCATTTTCTTCTATGGCAAGCTGCCTTTCTTATAGAATTATCCTTTTTAAATGAAGGAGGATGAAGTAAATTCTACACAATACACAGATTCAAGTACCTGGTAATAGAGTAAGAGGAAAGAAGCTAATATCTAAAATAGGCTCAGAGGTTAAAGCATCTGCCTCCAATGCGGGAGACCCGGGTTTGATCCCTGGTTCAGGAAGATCCCCTGGAGAAGGAAATGGCAATCCACTCCAGTATTCTTGCCTGGAGAATCCCATGGAAGGAGAAGCCTAGTAAGTTATAGTCCATGGGGTCGCAAAGAGTCGGACACGACTGAGCGATTTCACCTTCACCTCACCTCTAAAATAGGCTCTCTCTCTTTTTTTTTTTTTCTTTTAACTTCACCACTGGGTAACTCATGACCTTAAATCTCAGTTATAAAATGGTAAGAACTTACATATACACACCTCCCAGGCAGCTAAGGAGTATACAGATTAAGGATAGTAAAACATTTTACTGAGGTACTTAGGTGAACTTTCTTCTATTTGTGCAATCCATTATGCTAACTGGTATGTTTTCTTTTTTTAATCATTCATTCATCCCACAAGCCCTACTGCTTTTCCTGTATAAAAGCAAACAAAAATCTGTAGAAAAATAGAAACTAAAAGAGCTAGAAAGAGGGTGGGGTGTCATAGAGTGTCTGCTGATGTAATTAAACAGAAAGTGAAAGTGAAGTCGCTCAGTTGTGTCCGACTCTTTGCAACCCCATGGACTGTAGCCTACCAGGCTCCTCCCTCCATGGGATTCTCCAGGCAAGAATACTGGAGTGGGTTGCCATTCAGATTGCCTTATAATGTACCATGCCTTTCTGTTTTGGAGGTGGGGATGATTACCAGGTAACTTCATTTGAAGGAATGGTACAGATGAAAGATGTTTTGGTTTTCTGATTCAATGTAAGATTTTACTGGAATTCTCACTGTATACTTTTTTATATAGATTGTACTTTTTAATATTGGAAGAAGAGGAGGTGGGGGAAAAAGGAGAGAAAATGGCCAAAAATAGAAAGTTGTAATTTTACAAATACACTGATATTTTGTCACCAAATTGATAAATGAAAAATACACTTCTTCATTGGCCCATTCCATCTTAATATAGATTCAGTTCTCAATTATCCGTGAGCTAGTGAAAAGAAACTGCTAGGTAAATCCAAGGTTAAGTAATTCAAAGCTTGGGAATGTATGATAATTAAGCATAAATATTTATAAATATATAAATTCTGATTTAACAGTGGTTTAGAAATTAAGATAGTCCCAATTCATTGAATAATATCACCTTTTACGCTGATAGGTTTGCCTAGGTTGGTGCTCTGTGTCTTCTTACATTCTCTCCAGGCAGGGATTTTCTGTTTCTCATAAAAACAAGTCAAAGTTATTTAATTTAAATTGCAGAATGAAGTATTTTCATTTACAGTTCCTGTTATTATTATCTTCTCACATACTGAAGTACATGGTTTTTTAATGTGCCATGCTGTTTCTCCTTTGCTATTAGACATTTTCTCCTTGAGAACATCTCATTTTTTCCTCCTTGTATCTAGCCATTTCCTATCCATCCCTCAACATCAAGCTTGTCTTACCTTCTTTAGGAAAAGATTCCATATCACTGTTCTCTACCAGTCTGAATTAGAAATCATTCTACAGAAGCAATCTAGGTATAATTTTAGTCATAAGACTTATTATATAATATTAATATTATATAGTATTTCTTTCTCTATCTCTAAAGGGGACCAGTGTCATATTTTGTCATGCACAGTATTTTTTTTTTTTTTTGCCATGTTTTCCCATAGTAAGCCCTCGGGAATTTTTAGTCATAAGAAATGAGACTTGGAAGTTATCTAAAAAGGTTAAATGTTCTCTTTAAGATAGCCCTGTCCAAAAGATTTTTTTTTTTTCAATGACTATAATGTCCTATATTTCTATTGCTCAACACAGTAGCCATTAGCCAAGTGAATCCATAGGGCATGTGAAATATGGCCAGGGCAAACGAGGAACTTCATTGTAACTTTAGTTAATTTAAATTTAAATTGTTTCGTGCAGCTAGTTGGTAGTGTATGGGGTAGCAAAGTTCTAGAATACCACCAATCAGGGAACCATTCTCTGCTTCAGCATTCACAACAGCAAAACTTTCTGTCCTGTCCTCTGTATTCCTTCCATTTTGATTATAGTAGATCAGTATAAAAAGCGTTGTGCTCCTTTACCTCCATTGTTTCCCCACTTCTGTTTGAAAGTACTCAGATTTGCCATTTGAGTTGGAAAGATTCAGTCTTTTAAAGTTTATTTTGGTGCTTTGGGGGCTTCCCTGGTGGCTCAGATGATAAAGAATCCGCCTGCAATGCAGGAGACCCTGGTTTGATCCCGGGGTTGGGAAGATCCCTTGGAGAAGGGAAAGGCCACCCACTCCAGTATTCTTGCCTGGAGAATTCTATGGACAGAAGGTCCTGGCAGTCTATGGGGTCACAAAGAGTCAGACATAATTGACCAAATAACATTTTTACTTTTGGTGCTTTTACAAAAGAGCTAAAGGAAACTTTGGAGAAAACCTAGTGGAGTATCTGAGGAAGAATCAGCTAAGTTATACAGTGATCTCCTAAGAGGGTAAGGAGGAAGGAGAGAAAGGCAAGGAAATTCATAGATATAATTGCTCTTGTGGCCGTGTCTTAAATTTAGCTAAGAAGGCACTGCCTTGTTTTTTAGGGTATTTTTATTTAAGAAAAGTTTGAAAGGATTATTCATTTATATTCAAAATTTTTTCCTGAGCATTGGCTATGAATCTATATGCCTGATGTTGATTCTTTTTAATCGATTTTTGTTGATGCTCATTTATGCTGGTGCTCATTGAAACTGAGAGTATTCCATTTTAAAGTGATTTAAATGTTCCCCTTAGATGTCTGAATTACAAATTTTCTTAGGCTTCAATATCAGATGATGGTTAACACATCTAATATTTTATTTAATCCTTTCTGGAACTTTATGAGTGAGAAATTATTTTCATTGTTTTGATAGAACTAATAATTAAAAATCAATTAAATTTAATAAATCAAAAGAAAAAGTGATTAAAACCCTTTTCTAAGATGATATGCATAGTAATCAGCAGTGTCAGTATTTTCCCCACATTATTGGATGCGATCTTTTCTTATTCTTTTTCTACGGTATTGCATTTGAGTAGAATCTGGCCTCTGTTTCTTCTTGAGTACCTCTGTTTCTATGAGATTGAGGTTTACCTCTGTGGGAAAGCCTCTACTCTTCCACCGAGAGACAGCCATACAGTAGAGAGCCTCCATACCTTTCTCTCTGCGGAGGCAGGCACAGGACACCGCTGCTAACTAGGAATAATGAAGAGTGCTGCTATCACTCACCAGCAGCTTAGAGCTTGAAATTAAATGTGTCAGATTGAAGGTAACAAGAAATCAGGATGTAAGAGCAGAATAGAAACATTTGCAAGGAGCAGAAATTGAAGTGATTTAGGAAAAACTGGAAAACAAAATGAAATGGAGTTTTGCCAGTATAGGAAACAAAATAAATCATTTGGAAACAACGGTGTTGAAAGGAATGTGCAAGTAGAGTGAGACTGAACTTATTACATACATTTGCCTCTTTGTGGTCTTTCTGTTTTCTCTCCAAAGAACTGAGGCCTTGCTATTAAAGTATAGTTCTGCATGAATCCTGGGTTTTTCCCTTGACTTAGGACCATTCTGACATCCTCATGGGCCTCCATATGAGGAGGCCACATGGGTAAGACTGGATAACAATGGTAGTCCTTAGCTAAATGAATGACAAAATGGTGGACTAGCTCAGGATGTAATAGTAACTGGTGTTCTGGTTTAGAAAGTAAGAACTAATATCCTCTGAGATTACTTGTCCTTCTAAACTGAGAGATGTTGCAACTGGTGTGAAGCTCTTTTAGTCCATTACTTGATAGCATATTTTCACTTTTTTGTATATAAGTTAATAGCTAAATAGTTACAAAACTCTGCACATAAATCACTTTTCTCTTGAATATAATAAAAAACATTTGGGATCCATGCCAAACATTTTCTCACTATGCAAGAAATATGAATCTGTGAACATGAAATTACTTGTCAGATTATCAAGGACAAACCTCTTGAAATTGAAAATGTCATCACATTTTTATTGATTTTTAAAACTAACTTCACCTTAAAAACTAGTCATGAAGTGGAGTCATAATATTTTGCTCTTATTATGAACAAAGAGAACTTGACTTGCAGAGAATATGTGCCTTTTCATTAGGATGATTTTAGTGTCACTGAAGAATGAACTACATTGGATTAACAAATGAATGAGATTTCTCAAAAAAGTGTTATAATTTAGGCTATGCTTCTAAGATCCTTATTAGTTCTTCATTCTGTTGTTTATTGTATTTCTTTATTTCTCAGCTTTGCCTTATTTATAAACTGTCTAAGCATGCCTGTCATGTCCTTAAGAGGTGGATAATGGTATGGACACTTAAAGGTTTTCCTGGAATGATGGATGGGAAACTATATGACATTTACTTTTGCATTTCTTTAGTCTCTATACTTTGAAGAAAACCCTGTTTAGTTGAATTGGGTTTATCCCTAGGGATGTTTAGAAATTATTATCTAAGACCATGATTTGTTCCAGGGCTTCCCAGGTAACACTAATGGTAAAGAACAGGCCTGCCAAAATGCAGTGGAAGTAAAGAGATGTGGGTTCAATCCCTGGGTTGGGAAGACCTCCTGGAAAAAGGTATGGCAACCCATTCCAGTATTCTTGCCTGGAGAATCCCTTAGACAGAGGAGCCTGGCAGGCCCCAGTCCATAGGATCACGAAAGGTTGGACACAACTGAAGTGGCTTATCATGCACACATGCATGATTTATTCATCTGTATTACAAAGACCATAGCATACATAGGACTATCCATTTTTGTGAATTGTTATTATAGCATTCAGTTATAAATGAAGAGTCTTCAACCCTACATACCACAAAGCAGATAGTGCTTTTATATTTGGAAAGGCATAGGCCACAGCAACCTGGAGAAGGGCATGGCAACCCACTCCAGCATTCTTGCCTAAAGAATCCCCATGGACAGAAGAGCTTGGTGGGCTACAGTCCTTGGGGTTGCAAAGAGTCAGACATGCCTGAGCAACTAACTACAGTACAGGCCCCAGCACATAGCATAATACCCTGTATGTTCTATAACCCAGTATTATATCAGATTTCAAATAGATTATATATACTAGACCTAGCCATAAATATTTCTTTAGAATTCACTTTCCTATATATGCTATGTTCTTTGTAATACAGCTGAAAAAATCATGGTCTCTAGCCTTCAGAAGACCAGAATATAGCTGAAAGGCAAGTGTGTACAAAATTACTTTTGAAAAGTACTCATATATATAT